>MU692003.1:133322-147841 GCA_026770625.1 Nicotiana glauca
ATGGATCGGACTGGACGTCGCAGTAGTATAATATATATGGATCGGACTGCACGCCGCAGTAGTATAATATACATGGATCGGACTGCACGCCGCAGTAGAATAATATACATGGATCGGACTGCACGCCGCAGTAGTATAATATATATATGGATCGGACTGCACGCCGCAGTATTATAGCGCTTGGGCTGAAGGAGCCCCTCCGGAGTCTGCACACACCCCCAGTGAGCGCAGTTACTATTATATTGGACTGGGCTGCACGCCGCAGCATTATATCTATTATATTGGATCGGGCTGCACGCCGCAGCATTATATATATTATATTGGATCGGGCTACACGCCGCAGCAGTATTTGTAAGGATCGAGCTGCGCGCCGCAGCAGTGTTGGATAATTGCGAGACAGTAGTAGACTGATACTGGATTTTCCTCCTTAGAGATGTTCTTACCTGTACTGTTACTTTTAGAACTGTTTAGTGTTCTTACAGGTTTTCTTACTTTCAGTTATTATTTATTGTTATTACTCACTGAGTTGGAAGTACTCACCCTACTCCCTGCACCTTGTGTGCAGATATAGGGATCCAGGAGGGCAGTTGATATATACATTGCTACTGCTTCAGCTTACTGCGGAGTTATCGAGGTAGCTGCCGGCGTCCGCAGGACCCGATCTCTCCTTCCCGTTATCTCCTATATTTCTTCTCTAGACTTGGTTGTATAGGATTTATTCAGTTGTTTAGAGGCTAAGACTTGTGACACCGGATCTGTTGGGCTGTTATTTTAGTTGTTTTGATTTCCGCACTCTTATCATTATTATGAAATTAGGATATTTTTCCTAAATTGGAATACTTTGAAATAATAATTGGATTGGTTAACGGGTAATGGTCGGGCTTGCCTAGCAATATGTTGGGCGCCATCACGACCGGGGTTTGGGTCGTGACATGTGGTGTTATTTTGGAGTCGTTTGGAGCGGGCACCGCCGTGTGCGGCGGTGGCGGCGCCTAGGGTTTCGTTGTTTTGGGGATTTTGGGTGGGATTTGCAATGTAAAATAGGGGTATTCATGACGGGGTGGTTGAGAAGATTTCATGGTGAAATTTTGAACGGATTTGGGTGACCGTCGCCGGCGGAGACCATTTCCGGCCGGCGGCTCCTGGTGGAGAGTGGTGGAGACGATGGAGGTGACGGCGTTACGGGGGAGGGTATGAGGAAGATAAATTTGGTCTCTAAGTGTTTTATTACACTTATATCTCAAACCATGGCCAATTAGGAACCGTTAGATTACTTAAAATCGACGGCCCAGATCTAAACTTAATCAAAACGATGTCGTTGGGCATGGGGAACGGACCGGGTTGAGGGATGGGCCTGGGCTAATTGGGATGAGTTTTGGGCATTTGGGCTAGGCAGAATTAAGGAGAAATGGCCCAATTCGGGTCTCTTACTAAGACTGCCCACCTTTCTTTTATTTATTTTTCTTTCTTTCATTTTACAAAACAAATTAAACCCATTTTCTTTTCTTTTCTTTTCTTTTCTTTTCCTTTTTTTATTGCAATTTCTTTTAATTTGGAACTAACAAAAATCTAGATTAAGTCCTAAAATTAAAGAGAAACTAATTAAACCCAAAAATGACAATTAGCACAACACATTAACACAAAATTACTCAAAATCAAAAATCAAAATTAAAAGTGCAAACTACCCTATACTTTTGATTTTTCCTGTTATGAAACAATTAATTTTCTAATTAATCCTAAAATGTAAAATTAAACCTTAAATGCACATGCCAAATATATTTTTTATATTTTTCATATGAATTAAAATGCACAAATAAAAATGCAAACAATTAACATAAAATGTCATAAAAATCCACAAAATTACAAAATAATAAGAGAAGTCATTTTGTTTGAATTTTTGGGAATAATTCATATAGGGCAAAAATTACGTGCTCACACATATGAGCGCGCATACTGTGCAAATCCACTAAAACGAACATAACTTTTTGTACAGAAATCCATTTGGGCTCCTGTCACGACCCAAACCCGGTCGTGATGGCGCCCAACTATATAGCTAGGCAAGCCTGACCAATTATCACTCTCAACCCGAGCATGAAGCTCAAAACCAATTATTTGAATATCATTAACAGCAATAAAGCTTAAAGTATAAACTGCTAGATAGAAATAAGCTGAATATGACGATAATACGGAATAAACTCCCAAAGACCTGAGGGTCACGAGTCTAGAGCCTCTAAACAATGGAGTAACAAATATTCGAAAAATACATAAGTCTAGAACGCGGAAATAAAACTGAATAAAAGGGAGAAGTTGGGTCCTGCGAATGTCAGGCAGCTACCTCAACAACTCTGATAAAACTCTGGAAGACAACGACTGCTCAGCTAAGTCTCCGGGACACCTGAATCTGCACACATGGTGCAGGGAGTAAAGTGAGTACTTCCAACTCAGTGTTAATAGATATATATAATGACTAATAGTAAGAAATCCTGAAAATACAACAATGTGAAGCTAAAACCAGTACTCCTACACATTTAACAGTGTAATAACAACAAGTAGAGACAGATAAAGCAGATAGATATCAATGCATGGATGCAATGCAAATGCACATGACTATTGCNAGTTGGCAAAACCCGAGCCCCGGGCCCACTTCTCGAAAAATTATGAAATTTACATCACTGGAATCTTCGTCTCGCCACGATTCTGTACATATAAAATACACAAGAATCGGAGTCCATTTGACCCCTCAAATCATCAATTCAAACCTTCTTAGGTTTCAAGCCATAACCTCCATTTTTACCCTTTAATTCCTTGAAATTCCGTAATTAATTCATGTTTTTACACCATAATAATATAATCCGAGTCCAAATATTCATACCTGATGAAATCCCTTCGAATCCTCTTCAAAATTGCCCAAAAACCCGCTTGTTCGAAGTCCAAAATATTTTTCTTCTTTTCCAAGTTCGTGAACACTGTTCACTATAATATATGTCCGATTTTTGCTTCTGCGGTCCTTTAACCGCACCTGCGGTACCGCTTACGCGACAAAATTGACCGCTTATGCGGTCTCACTTAAAACCACTGGGACCGCTTATGCGATTCCAAGCACCGCTTATGCGGTTTACTCCAACCGCTTATGCGGTCAAAAATCCGCTTATGCGTCTCCGCTTACGCGTCCAACCTTCCGCTTATGCGGAACTCCCCTCGGCCACTGACGATCGCTTCTGTGGCTCCCCCACCGCATCTACGAAACCGCTTAAGCGGCTCCTTTTCCGCAGATGCGGAAATACCAGAAGGCTGAAACATCAGACCTGCAACAATGCCTAAAACCTCCGTTTAACCATCCGAAATCACCCCGAGGCCCCCGGGACCTCAACCAAAAGCACAAACACATCCTATAACCTTATTCAAACTTGTTCCAATCCTCAAAACACTTCAAACAATGCTAAAACCAATAAATACATCGGATTCAAGCCTAATTTTCATCAAAACTTCCGAAATGCGCATTCAATCAAAAACCCGACCAAACAATGTCCGAATGACCTAAAAATTTGTAGACATATCCAAAATCACCTAACGAAGTTACTGCAACTCTCAGAATTCCATTCCGACCCTCGGATCAAAATCTCGCCTGTCAACCGGAATTCGCCAAAATTCAAACTTCGTCAATTCAAGCCTAATTCTACACCGAACCTCCAAATTCAATTTCGTTCGCATTATTAAGTCACAAATCATCCCCTGAAGCTAACCGAACCACCGAAATTCACATCCGAGACCTATAACCACATAGTCAACTTTCAGTTGACTTTTCTAAAACAAGTTTTCTTCTAAGAGGCTAAGTGCCTCATTTCCAAGTAAAACCAACTCAATTCCACCCAATCAATTCAAATATCGATATTGAAACATAAAATAACACAATATGTGAGAAACAGGGCGGTAACTCACGTGACGATGGGCCGGGTCGTCACAGCTCCACAATATATCATTGCAAAGTTATTTCAAATGGATACAATTTTAATGTTTTGAGTTTTCTCAAATTCCTAACAGAATATAATGAAATCTAGCTGAAAGATAGACCTTTCATAAACTTATTTAATTCTTTTCGAATCTTATGCACCTCACTCTCAGTCTTGATTCCAAAATAACTATTTCCACCACAATCACCCTAACTATGTCTATGATGTAGCATTAATACTCATTTAATACATCCCCACCTAGTCTGAATTTATAAAATGGGGGTTTTGGCCTAAAGTTTCATAATATATAATTTTGAGTTTGAACATCGATGGAGTTGGAATTGAGTGAAACTAGTATGGTTGGACTAGTAATCGAATGGGTTGTCGGATTTTATAAGTTCTGTCGGCTTTCGAGGCTTGGGCCTGGGTGTGACTTTCGGCCGATTTTGGGTTTTGATTAAGGATTCTATCTTTATCATTTATAATGTTTTCTTGGGCTTTATTTTATGTATTTGAGTTGATTTTGGCTAGTTTTGAGTCGTTCGGAGGTCGGTACTCGCGTAATGGCATTCTTGGAGCATCGCTTGGCTTACTTGGTATAGTAATTGGCTTGTTCGAGGTTAGTAACTCTTCTAAACTTAGTTCTGGGGGTATGAAACCCCCGAATTATATGCTATGTGATTGGTGTTGAGGTGACGCACATGCTAGGTGACGGGCGTGTGGGCGTGCACCGTGTGAATTGTGACTCCGTTATTTCTGTGGTACTATGTAGTTACCTGACCTTACATGTAATCATCAAATTTCTGCGTACTTAAGCTATTCGGATGTAATCCATGTGAGACACCATGTCTATGCTACATGCTTATCCTGTTGAGACCCACTGAGGTCATTTCTTCGGTTTAGTTATTTACATTCATTGCTTTATATACCTAGTCATACGTATTCATATGTACATCATATCTCCATCTCTGTTGTTATTTATTGATAAATCATATCATCATTTCTGGGCTAGTTTCATGACATTGTGAGCTAGAGAGAGAGAGAGGGACAAAGACAGGAGGGATTTATGATTGAATGAGGCTGAGGGCATAGTTGTGAGGATATTGATACCATAGAACGTGAGTTGTCCGTGCAGATTCCGATATAATTGATACTTTATATAGTAGGTTACGGATAGCTCACGTGCTGTGTTCTATGGGAGCTGGATTTGAAGGTGTACCTGCGTCCTTGTTGTTGCTGCCTCTTGTTCATGGTAGCCTTGGATTTATAAAACTTTGTTTATGCACTTTTCAACATATGATGTATTTACTTCATATCAGCTTTGTAAACTCTATTCCTAGAAGCTCTTGATTTGTACTACCAGTCCTTGAGAAATGTATAAGATTCAGATAATTTCTTTGATTAATTGTCATGTTACATATTATTGAAATTGTATAGTTATTAGTTGACTTACCTAGCGGGTTGGGTTAGGTGCCATCATGACTAGTAGATTTTTGGGTCTTGACACAATTCCATACCGTGGAGTCTGACATCTAAACTATCATCATCCCACCCATGGCTCCATTTCCAATAATTAAAATAAAATTATTTTGTGAGGTAAGCACATACAGATACACTACAATACAAAATTTTCCTTTAGAGTATACCATCATCTGATAAATCACTTTCTGCATTATCCGGCAAATCTTGAGACTTAATCCGGACCTAAAACATGCGAATATATTTCTATAATCACCATTACTTACATTTTCTTTTCGGGAAATTTCCAAATGAACAATTTCAACAAAATCTTTCAATTTCTTATTTTACTATGTTCAACTCTATATATTCCTCTATCCGTAGAGTACATTGAATGTACATAAATGGCTATAACAGAGTTTCTCTTATTCGTATTAACAGCTACTCTAGAGAGAATGTTTTTATGCGGTGCTAACGATTTAATAACTATCTTTGTAGCCCCATAATGTTTTTTTAGCACCCATAGGCATCATTGTTTATTCACAAGTCACCAAAATTTGGATACACTAAAAATTGGAGATCTGGTAACTAAATAACTAATTATTAGCGACTGAATAACCATAAACCTTATAACTAAAAGACTTATAACTGGTAACTGAGGTAAACTGATAACCATAAAAGATGATAACTGCTTTTGTACTTCCTGATAAGGTTATGCTCTAATCTGTACTACTAGCCGTTACATCCGTTCAAGTCTCATTTCTTACCAACATGTACTCTATAATTACATATCAAAAGAATCATCCTCTCTAGAATCTTAGGTTTTTCCTGCCCATCATCTGGGCATTCGATACTTCTGGAATTCGATAGGCAGAGAAGATTACCTATTGCTATAAGCTCCATGGCACGATCTAGAGTAGAAAAAAATGAGACAATCCTGAATGTCTTGGTAGTTAACCATTTATATTCATGGCCGGAACATACATATAAAAGAAAATCCACTGGACACGGCTTCATAAACTTCCTAGAAAGCTTGAACTTAATGCTCTGATACCAACCTTTGTCACGCCCTGACCATGGGCCTAGACGTAACACGACACCCGGTGCTTGACTACATGCGACCGAGCGAACCAACTGGATGGATGAACCAACACGTGATATCATAACATATTAAATGCGGAAGATAAGCTAATACATACTGATATAATGAAAGTCTAAATGATATATAACAAGTGCGAAAACACTAATAAAATTCTGAAACATATATGTAGAAAACATTTCTTAACATGAAAAGCAAGCGACTCTCTCTAACTGCTATTCTAGTCTATGAAGCCTCTAATGAAGTACTGAAAACACTAATTTTCTGTAAATACTAAAAGATTGTAAAGTAATGGTAATGCCCCAAAAGAACTGGGGCTCACCAAATAGCGGGTATGAGAATCCTAGCTATCTGAATTGCTAACCTCTAAATCATTATCTGCATCATGAGAAGCAGGCCCCGAGCAAAAGGGACGTCAGTATATTTGAATTGCACTAGTATATAAAGCAACTGAAAGAAAGAACTATATATTCTAAAATTGAAATGCTAACTAATAACTGAACTGAACAAAGAAAGTAAGGATGAATACCCCCTCTTCTGAATGATGAACCACTTATTTATTTGAATAAACTACGGCCTCAAGCCCAATATATATATATATATATATATATATATATATATATATGTGTGTGTGTGTGTGTGTGTGTGTGTGCGCGCGCGCGCGTGTGTGTGTGTGAAAAAGTTACGGCCTTAGGCCTGAGTATACATATACATAACTACGACCTCAAGCCCAAAATGCATAAAGCATAAACTACAAACTCAGGCTCAAACACGCATAAAGCATAAAATACGGCCTCAGGCCCAAATACATGTGGTCAATATTCAAGGATTTAAATTTAAGAACTGAGAATCATACTGCAATATGTGATGCTGAAATACTGAATCATATTGAGTTACATGATACTGGAATACTGAATAGGACTAGACTGAGACATGTATTCTTGAACTGATTATGAAAATTGCAACTTCAATTGTTTATGACATGTTGGGTAATCTAGACTGAGACTCATAGGCATCAAACCCAAGTCTATATTGATTACGCACTGAGCTCACACGTTTAGAATGAAAATCATGAAGCTAGAGAATAGAAGTTCTGCAACTATTTAAGGAACTAGGCTTAACTATATTTCTGAGGCAATTAGTAACATTGTAAAAGAAACGTAGTGTAGGGAGAATCATTAATATTTCCCAAAAATAGAGAGTTAAAATCACATATTTTAACTTCATTCTCTTGAGCGTAATACAATGTTTGCCAATCCTTTTAAATTTAATCCATAACAATACAAGTCAAAGGGATTTCGTATTAGCAATAATACTTATGTTTTGATCACTTAGACAATTTATCAAACACTTGATGAGAATAAAGCTTCATAGCCCTCATTAATGGTGTTTCTACACCCAACAAGCAGTTCTCTTGCTCCTAGATAAATTCTAAAATCTCAAATTTCTTATAATCAATATCATTATTCATCATCCATAAAATAAACAACACACTTAATCAATAATCAACAGCAACAACCTAAACGTATGATTATTCATTATTTTCTATCAAACCCATCAACTCATACTCATGAACGTAGAGTCTATAATCATTAATCAAATGCCATAATTAATTAGAGGATGCAGATATTTTCTTTTGACGTTCAATCCTCTTGAATTCGAGTTCTAGGGTTTCTTCTCTCAACAATAATGTTTCAATCGAATATCTAATGATTTGAAGGGTTTACTCATTTTAATAAGGTGCTGGAGAATTGAAATTTACTTTGAATCACTATTAGAATTCACCTTGGATGGTGAGGGACCTTTGAGGAGTTAGTTTCTTGAGAGCTTCCCTTTCTAGAGCAAGTTTTTGTGTTTTGGGGTGCGGGGGACGAGGCAGGGGTTATAAAATTTCTTTCCGGGTGTGCCCTCACACAGCTGAAGGCCCAACCGCGCACCTGAACATGCATCAAAGGTAGTGGCACTTCCATAAGTGCATGGCCGAGCACAAGAATAGTTGGGTGCGCACATGCGTGTGCAGACTACGCATTGTTCAGTAAAATACACATAACATTTTGCACAGAAATCTGTTCGAGCTCCACAATATATCATTATAAAGGTATTTCAAAGAGCTATGGCTTTAATGTTTTTAGTTTTCTCAAATTCGTAACAGAATTTTATGGAATCCGGATGAAATATAGACCTTCCATAAACTTATTCGATTTTTTTCGAATCTTATGCACCTCAAGCACCGTCTTGATTTCAAACCAACTAATTCCACCCATACTCCTCAAAATTACATATGATTGGCTATTCAAACTTTGTGAGAGTTGATATTTGATGCTAGATTTTGAGGATACATTGATTTGAAGGTCTAAAGCTAGATGAAAATCAATCTTCCTTTGATGGAGTTTCAAAGCTCGGAACTTAAAATTCGATTGCCATTATTTTTTTTATTATGGTGACTGGTGGCTTTTGTAAAGCTTTTTTAATTAGAAATATGGATGAATTCAAAAATTTGTACATTAAATTACGTGTAAGAAATTTGAAGAATTGGTATAAGCAACTTGCAGTGGTGAAGATGAGAAAAGAAAATACCTTGATGCGGCAATTTGATGGAGAAGAAGAAAAGAAAAAGAAAGAAAGAAAAGTAAAATAAAAGATTATTTTAAAGTAAAAAGGAAATAAAAAGAAAATATAAACAATTTAAATAAGAAAAATAGGTGTCAAAATATGATTGGTGCATGTCATATATTATTTTGGTTGAAAGTGGTACTAGTCACGGAAGGTGGTATTTATTACACTTTATACAAATACACAAGGTAATAGGACTCCCTCAAAGTTTAAGGATGTAACTCGTAAAGTGGGACAACCCAAATGAGGTAATTATGTATTTTCCCGTAGGAGATATAATAAAGTCGTCTTTAAAGTAGTCAACGTACCCTTATGCAAATTCACTTAGATGTAATTGGCACTAGCAATATACATTGAACACCTGTACTTCTTAATTATCAATGAAATCCTCCCTTGCAGGAAAAAAAAAAAAAAAGAAAAAGGAAAAAGAAAGTAGTCAACGGAATTTCTTTTAGGTCACAGTTTCGAGCCATAGAAGCAATAACTAACGCTTGCATTAAGGTAGACTGTCTACATCACACCCTTAAGGATACGGCCCTTCCCCGACCCATGCAGAATGCGAGATGCTTTGTGCACCGGACTGTTCTTTTTTTATCTTATAATCAAAGAAAGCACACCAAGTCCAAAAACAAATCTAATAATTTTCAGCAGGAAGTCTATTATGGTAAGCTTGCTGGATGAATAAATACATACTACTACTAATTTTTATTTGAATTGAATTCAAAGACATAATAGTTTAAAGGTTATTGCAAGATTACAATCTCTGCAACTTTCTTAAAATCCTGAAAAATATATACCTTATGATCTGAAGACCTTAAGGGAGTGATTAACACACGAGAAACCACCATCAACCATCAGATTATGCCCACTTATATACCTCGCTTCATCGCTAGCTAAGAACAGAACAGCATTAGCAACATCCTGAACTAGCAAATCGACGCCCTGCAAGTTAGCAAACTTGCCAAAATAAGCATGAAAATCCGCAATCGCCTCATCCTTCCTTTGATCCTTAGGCAAGTGAGCCAGGCCCAATCCAGTTGCAACAGCGTAAGGAGAAACGCAGTTCACACGTATACCATGTTGCCCCAATTCAGCAGCCACATTTTTAGTAAGTCCGGAAATAGCATGCTTAGAAGCTGTATAAGCATGAGGCGCAAGGCCAGCAATAGCACTTGCTGCACTGCTCAAAGACACTATCGATCCCTTCTTTAGTGGAATCATTATGCGAGCCGCATGTTTCATTCCAAGGAAAACACCTTTCACATTCACATCAAGCACATTATCGAAGACAGAAAGCTCATAGTCGCGGATATCTGTATAAGTTGTCCCTGTCAATCCAGCATTATTAACCAATATATCAAGCGTACCAAATTTTTGAACAGCAAAATCGACTGCCTGAATAATATCAGCTTCTGCAGTAACATCACAGTGGATAAAACATGCACTTTGGTCATCACCAAGGGATTCATAAACGCGCTGTCCAAATTCATCTTGAATATCAGCAATGCATACTTTTGCACCATGTTTGTGAAATAAACGTACTATACCCTCTCCTATACCACTTGCACCTCCGGTGACTAAAGCCACTCTTCCCAATAGCCTGATATATCAGATGAAATTACAACATATCGACTACAATACTACGATATAAAAGCATTTTCATAAAATATTTAAGCAAATGAGAAAAAAGATTTGAACACAAAGCATAAAGAAAAGAACTTGGATAGAAAATCAATCAACTTTATCAAAGTCACTATTAATTCCTAGGACAATTATGTAGTTCTCGTCCTCTTCTGATTGATTTGTCACTTGATTAACAACAGAATCTCGATTTAATAGCACTGCTATGACATTGTTGGGTATTTTATGTATATATTTCATAAAATTGATAATATTATTTGTTAGTCCCAGTGCTCCACAAAAAAGGCTAAATGATGTCCCAGGTTGTTGAATGCTGAGTTATTTATCGAAAGAAACATGGATTGATTCCTACTTAGTGCCTCTTTCTTCTCCCTTTTTCAGAATTGCATCCATATTCTAGAAATTCTAGATCCGTCTTTGAGTTCACACTATAGCAAACATGAACAATAAAAAAATGGAAAGTTTTAGCATTGTAAAAGGATGGCAAGATGATTGGAACCATTTGCCAAAATGTGTACTTCCATTATCATCAAACATGATATCAAAACAAATTCTGACACGAAACACAAGAAATTAACGAAATATTCCATCTAAAGAAGTATATTTGACAAAACAAGTATTAGTAAGAATTCTCAAAGCAGAACCTTTGATTGGAAAGAGAACTTTCAGAGCTTCCTTTGACTTCCATGGCAGCAAGCTAAGTTCCTTCTTGTTGGAAAAAGATGTTTTAGTGTTGAGTATGATTTTTACAGAAGACTAGGAACTAGACCCATTTATAGAGCGTTCGTACTATGCTACAATCAGTGGCTATTGGTGATGGAATGGACCACGTGGAGCTAGATTGCTGAATGAAAGCCGTTTGCAAACGATACTACAGCTAAACCTTAATCAACAAGTGGTTTATATGAATCCTCACACTACCACGTTTCTTTATTTAAATTCATCGCGAGCCAATATTATATAAAACAGAAATACAAATAAAAGTATTACTAGAACTCTATATTTTTCATTAGCTTAAAAATCTCAAATAGGACAAAGAAAAATCCTAGAAAATACAAAACCTAAACTAAGGGTTCGTTCGGTACGAGAGATAAGGAATAACTAATTCCGAGACTAAATTTAAGAGTTTATTCCATGTTTGATTGGTAGAAACTGTGGTACGGGATTATAATATTTTTTATCTCCATGAAAAGGTGGAATAATTAATCCTGTGATAATTAATTGTGGGATAACTTCTTTCCTACCAAATGGCCCCTAAATTTACTAATATTGACTAAAACGAAAATAAGAAAAAAACTTGAAGTCATGCGTCCATATAAGGTGTCAGACACAAAAAAAACTACTACTATTATTTACTCATCTTTTGAGTGTAAATCGGTTAAAGTGGTGTATTAGACACTTAGAATTTTTGGTGGTTAAAAGATTGCCTGCGAAGTAGGGGGATGTCATACGTATTGGCGTACAAGCTTGGGGGTTGGGGTTCAAAGAAGAGCCCGAATCTAAGATTTTAATATTATGGGTGCATCATTAACTTTAACTAACGTTGATACTTGTCATAGTGCTTTACAACTAATCAATTTTGCACATTATCTAAATAATAAACTTCATACTTGATAAATCATAATTTTTATTTGTATCATAAATATTATATACAATTATTGAATAATTAGGTCTTAAATTGATTTGGCTCTTACTGTGTCAAAACAAAGAGAAACTTAAGGTACGTAGAATATTAATGACAAAGTAATGCTGTAAAAGCTCAAACTTTTGCAAGTTTTAATTCAAAATGAAACACAAAGATATGAAAAAGCCTTAAGAGCATATGATTAGTTCTTTGTATGTGAGTTGCTTACCAGAAAAAAAGTATTTTACTTATTTAAAACTTCAAAATTTTGATTGGAATAGACATATATAAAAAACGTTTTATCATATACTTCCTCCGTTTCAATTTATGTGAACATATTTCCTTTTTAGTTCGTGTCAAAAAGAATGACACATTTTCTTATTTAGAAACAATTTACCTTTATGCAATGATTTATAGCCACACAAAATATATGTGCCTCATTTTACACCACAAGTCCAAAAGTCTTCTCTTTTTTCTTAAACTCTGTACCCAGTCAAATGATTTCACATAAATTGAAACGGAAGGAGTAACGCATAACTTAATCTTTTAGTCATATAAACATAAATTATTTATTGTAAAACAAAGTTAGAATAGTTTGAGATAAAAACAAATCTCAATTAAAAATAATCAATAGCTAATATCAGAATTCTTAATCTATAATTTACCATGAAGAGAATTGATCAAATTGGTTGAAGTCTAAGAGAAAAGAGAAATGAAAAGAAAGGGTAAGAGAAAGAGAAAGAAAGACGAACTCAAAACAAAAATCCAAGAACATAGGGTTTGAAACCTTGGGACCAACGCCCATTTTTGATCATGGGTTCACACTGCAATATATAACAAAATTTTGGAAATTATTTTGAAAGTCTAGCTTATAGTTCCAAACAGGATGGGTGCAAGTGCACCATAATTTGTAAGGTGGAGCCGCCTCTGGTTCAAAGGGGGGATTTGCATCTACACCCGCTTTTTGTATCACATTTTAATTTGTGTCCGCTTTGTAAAATAAATTACAAGCGTACTCATTTTTTCGTATAACTTCAACACACGGGGCTGAAGTAGCAAAGACAGTTACGCAAAACTTCAGCATTCTAGTAGCCGGGCGTGAAGTTCAGCTCTAGAGCTGAAGTTTTTGTGTTGTAACTGGAAACTTCAACTCTAGAGCTGAAGTTTTTGTGTTGTAACTGGAAACTTTAGCTCTAAAGCTGAAGTTTTTGTGTTGTAACTGAGAAACTTCAGCTCTAGAGCTGAAGTTTTTGTCTTTGTAACTTCCATAACTATGCGATAACATGTATATATGTATATCGGTTCTTTTTGCATAAAAGGTCTTCACTTGCTTTTAGGAGTACAAAAGTATTTCAAGGATGAGGCATCTGTTTCCAACCTAAGTTACTTCACACTTTTGTTCGTGCCATCCCATGGTCACGAGAAAAATCATACAGTGGAACAGTGACAAGATTCTTCACAAATTTCTATGCATCAAGTTATTTATCTCATCAAATTATTTATCGATCTGGCTCTGTTCAGAAACTGGTGGCTATGTTGTATCGATTTGATTGGCTGGTACAAGACTTAATATCTTATGTCATCCTCCATGCCAACGAGAGTAATATCCTCAGTATATTTGCTTTAGCTTCATTAATCAAAGAGAGCAATGTAGAAGTCATCGTTGTTGTCACGACCCGAATTTTCCACCATCGAGATCGTGATGGCGCCTACTCGTGGTAGCTAGGCAAGCCAATTTACTCACCGTTTTCATAAACAAACCGTCTGTTGTCAATTTAATAGCATGAATAATAATAACAATAGCTGCGGAAGTCAAATTTTATAAGTCTGAAATAAATATGAACTGCTCAACAATATCCTCTACCCAAAATTTGGTGTCACAAGTTCATGAACCACTAAGAATAAACTACATATAATGGTCTGAAAGAAATATAACAACCGTCTGTCTCGAAACAATGAGACTACAGTATAAATGAAAAGCATAAGAAGCGATGCCGGGCCTGCGGACGCCTGCAAGCTACCTCAGTCTCGTAGTAATGAAATCCTGCTATCGAACTACTGTTGCTGCTGCTCAAAACCTGGACCTGTGCAAAAACGCACAGAAGTGTAGTATCAGCACAACCGACCCCATGTG
>MU692003.1:149707-203007 GCA_026770625.1 Nicotiana glauca
TTCACCCATACCCCTACGAGTGCAAACATATAATTTGTTTTAAGATTTGACCCCAAATTGGGGTTGAATTACCCAAAATTTCTCAAAAACCTAACTTTGCTCAAAACCCATGATTTCTACCTTGATTTCATGATTTAGGCTTAGAAACTAGTTAACTAATGAAGGAAAAGTGAAGGAAATAAGTGGAAAATTACTTACTCAAAGGGTCTTGAAGCTTGGGGGCGTTAATGGCTTCCTAGGGCTTGGGAGAGAAGAGGGTTCGTGATAAAAGAGTGAAAAATCCGAATGCACTGATTCTGTCCCGTTTTTAAAAAATTTAACTAGGCAAAATTCCTTCATGCGATCGTGGAAAAGTCATTGCGATCACATAGAGTATTGAGAATAAACACTGCGATCGCATAATGAGCCATGCGAATGCATATAACAAAAAGTGAGGGGGGGAGGGGCAAGTTGTACTATGCGATCGCATAGAGAGGTGTGCGATCGCATAAGAGGGAAATAGCAGGCTATGCGATCGCATGAAGCCTACTGCGATCGCGTAGAAGGAATTGGGGGACCCCTGGACATTGCCCTATGCGATCGCAGCTATACCTATGCGATCGCATAGAACGATTTCACTGTGCACTGCTACAGATTTTCTGCAGCTTTTACTAAGTTCAAAACATCCCGTTACCTATCCGAAACTCACCCGAGCCCTCGGGGCTCCAAATCAAGTATATACACTGACTCAAAAATATCATACGAACTTGTTCGAGCGATCAAATCGCTAAAATAACATCAAATTTAACGAATCAAACCCCAAGATCATCACTTTTCGTTTCAAAGTTCATAAACTTCAATTTTAGCTATTTAGGTCCGAAACACGTCAAACGATGTCCGATTTTGACCAAACTTTACAGGAAGCGCTTAAACAATATATAAGACTTGTACCGGGTGTCGGAACCAAAATACGAGCCCGATACCATAGTCCTTTAATAGATTTTCATTTTTATTTTTCTTAATAATTTTAGAAAAATAATTTAACAGAAAAATTCTTTTACTCAGGTTCTAGACCTCGGATTTCGACTTCAGACACATGTCCGAGTCCCATATTTTTCTACGGACCTTCCGGGATCGTCCAATCTCGGGTCCGGGTCCGTTTAACAAAAATTCTTCAAATTTTTCACAGATTTTACATATTTCAACATAAAAAATTTTCGGCTACGCGCCTGGACTGCGCACGCAAATCGAGGCAATAGAAAGTGAGGTTTTCAAGGCCTCGGAAGCACGGAACGGATAAGAAAAACAGGTGATGACCCTTTGGGTCGTGACAGTTGTAGAAGAAGAAAATAGAAAATGAAGGGGGGGGGGGGGAAGGGGACGAGAAAGGGAGCTGAAGTTGCTTAAAAAGTAGGTACAAGTTAAAAGCTCTATTTTAAAAGGCAGAATTGTGACTCGCCCCGGGGCAGATGACTCGTAAAATGCCCCTGGGCTTATGTGTTGGGTTTATTTCCGTGAGACTTATGCCTCGGCCGTCGGGGCTTACACCTCGGACATGCCCAACGCCCAACGTATTGGGCTCGCCTAATAGAACTTTATACAATTGTGTGTAACTAACCTTGTAAATCCTCAAAAATTCTTATTAAATCGTTGACTATTCAAAATTACTTTTTTTCTTAATCATAAATTATTAAGTTGAGAGTATTTCTGTCATAATTAAAATAAAAATTAGTGCATGTTATCCACTAAGACTGCTATGACAGTAAATCTTAAATAAATCTTCATTTAAAAAATATTTATTTATTAACTTTTGTTATGTCTCTATTATATAATAGTCCATAACTTTTTTTCTAAATATTTTTTTCCCGTTTATGAGATACAATACTTATTAATTTAATAGCATAGTATTGGCTAGCGCAATTATTTATAAATATTAGTTATCATGGTATAGTACGGTGAATTATGTGTCACTTTATTAACTTGTTGAAACTTAAAAATAAATAATGCTAGAGAATCATATTTAAATTGTGAATTATGTTTTTATGTAATTTCTCTTTCAAATACAAAGCATATTAAGTAAAAGGAGTATTTAAAAAAATATCAAATTATAATATCAAAATTCTTTCAAGATTCAGTACTCATTAAGAGATACATATAAGATTTCGTATCGAATACATTACTTTTGATGTTTGAATTATAACGACGTTGCTTTTGCATATTATGATATATGTCATGCTTTTCATATTATTCAGAGTCAAATTATAATTTATAAGTATTTCAAATATATTAGTTGTTATAATTTTGTAATTTTAATATATTTTTATTGCTAATTTTTATTTTATACTATTTTAAAATTTTTCAAATTAATAAAATTTAAAGATCCATGGGACTTATGCCCCATGTCTCAGGACTTACGTCTCGGCTCGTCAGAGGTAAAATGCCTCGCCTCACGCCCCCGCCTTTCAAAACAGTAGTTAAAATTTTTAAAAAAAATGGGTATAGGTTAAATAGGGGCGACCAAATCGGACACCCCGTACAATTTTTACGGGTCAAAGTATGCATTAATCCCAAAAAATAAATTAGGACAAAACATTAAAACTTTGGACAAATCAAAAAGTACTTATGAGCTGAGAAATTATAGTTTGGAATAATCCACGTACGATTTGTAGATCGGTTTTGGCTTATACATATTTTTAGGGAATTTTTTCCTTCCTATACCATATATGAAATTTTATTATCAAATATATGCATATTTTCTAATTTACCTGTCCTGTCCATATTTTTTTCTATAATTTTTATACCATTCATTAATTACTAATTATTAGTAGTTAAATCTTCCTAAATAGGCGCGCTACAAATAAGAAAACAAAATATTCTAATTGATTGTACACAAAAGCCTATATTCTGTTCATGAAATTCTCCGTTTTTGCCTCCTCGTTTTTTTTTCTTTTACCTTTTTTCTTGTTTACCTTCTTTTGGAAAATTAAGTTCTTCTTTCTTTCTTTTTCCAGTTTAATTTTCTCTTCAAAAAAAATTATTCCACCCATTTTAATTATTCTATTTTAAACATAGAAAGTAAAAATTAAACTAACCTTTAAAAAAATTGAATGGGGAAAATCTGATTATAAATAATGGGTCTTATCTCTGTATTTTTTGAGAAGAAGAAGGAATGGAGAAGATGAAGAAAGGGGAGGGGGAAAACTACAAAATTACAAATTACAAATCAGTTTAAGGGGAGGGGAAAAAACTACAAATCAGTTTAAATATGTATAAAGCAGTATTGTTTTTAAGGGTATCTACAAAATTACTACAATTACACTACAATCTAGTTGAAAAAAATGTTGATTACAAAATTTTCTCTTTATCTACAAAATTTCTACAAGAAAACTACAAATCAATTTAAGTATTGTATAAAGTTGTATTGTTTTTAAGGGTATCTATAAAATTACTACATTTATACTGCAATTAAACTATAATCTATGTTGAAAAAAAAATGTTGACTACAAAATTTTCTCTTCATCTACAAAATTTCTACAAAAAAAACTACAAATAAACTACAAATCAGTTTAAGTATTGTATAAAGTTGTATTGTTTTTAAGGGTATCTACAAAATTAATACATTTATACTACAATTAAACTACAATCTTATGTTGAAAAAAAATGTTGACTACAAAATTTGCTCTTCATCTACAAAATTTCTACAAAAAACTACAAATAAACTACAATTGCACCCACACTGTCACACTTATATTGGGTCAGATGTTTGTTAACCAAGTTTTTTTCAAGTTTGGTCAAAAACTTGTGTGTCAATGCCGGATAAGTGTGACACTTGAAGAATCTCTACCTTTAAAGAACCTCTAAATTGCCTAAAAAGACAATTTACTTAATATTAAAATAATATAGACAAAATAGATCCGGAGGTTACAGAAGATTCATATGGCTACCCCACAAATTTAGGATTGAGAATTGTTGATTGATCGATTGAGGAGGTCTTTTGTGTCATACATCTACTCTCGATCTCGTAGTTGTTAAAATTCAGAACAATATATGACAATTACCAGAAATTAGAATAACCGAAACAATGGGTTTCATATTGAATCTCTTTGGCTAAACATCTGATTATAAAAAATGGGTCTCATCTCTGTATTTTTTAAGAAGAAGAAGGAATGGAGAAGAGAAAGAAATGAGAGGGGGAAAACAGCGCTGGTCAGATCTTAGGAATTAAGAGGAGAGAGAAACATGGGATATATGGACACCTTTAATTAAGGAGTAAAAAACTGCCAATTAATTATACCTCTAAATTAATTATGGTATATAATTGATAATTTAATATACTAAGTGTAATTAAGTCAAACCTTAAACATTTAGGGTAATAAAATTTCCTATGTAGCATAGGAATGTAAAAATTCCTACTTTTAGTATGTATTAATAGCGTATATAGGCCAAAACTTATAAGCACTTTGACCAACTTAAAAATTTATCCAAAAACCAAATGTATGAGAGCATTCAAAGATAAATTTAGCCACTTTTCATGTCTTACAAGTGATCATTCGAAAATAGTCACAGTTTCAAAAGTCACCAAAATTTAACCACTTTTCATGTAAAGATAAATTTGAAAGAATACATTGTTCAAAATCCGGAAAATACTCCAGCATAATATACTGAAACTCTAGTATATTATACTGGACCGACCGGTCTCTGTTGCAGCAAAATAGTAGCTATTTTCAATGTCTTGACAAACACCAACTATTTTTGAATGACCAGTCCGAAAACTAGTTAGCCGAGCTATTTTGACAATTACATTGGACTAGTTTGTGCAATACAAAAGAGATTACAGAAGGAAGTTTGATAAGTAGGTTACCGACATTGACTATTTCACAAAAAAGCTAACTGTCCCTGAATAGTTTCTTATGTACCTACTTGCATAGGTAGCCCTTTAGGCACCTAGAGCCAAACTGATACAAAGTTTCGACTAACTAATTAGGTCATTTGAATAAGAAATAAAAAATATGACAACATGGGAGTTAAACAACTTAACGGCAATGTTGAATTCTACTGCAATCATTTCTAGCCATCAAATAATGATATCGAGGGACGTCATTCCATATTGCGTGACATGCCATTAAGATTAGGCTCCAGCTTTTAGTGCTTTAACGTTTACTGCATATATCTATATCATATGAAGACACACAAGCTCCCTACAAATTTATATGTCCATAATTGATTCATCCTGTCTAGCGAAAAAGAGGACCAGAAATCTTTTAACCAAAAAAAATGAAGATAAAATTTAATTATGAAAATAATGGACGTGCAGACCCCAAAGAAACCAGACTGACATTCAAGAATTTGAATATATGAATATAGACAATAGATTAGTCAGCCAAAACCAGAAAAGCCCATGATCAACGTGACAACGCTACCTAATAAAGCCTCAAAATTCACTAGCGTCGACTGATAGTTGAGCAGAAGGCATGTGCCGAAACCAGCTTCCGACATAATATCATCTGCAGCACCTCAATTGTTGCCTCCTACATGAAAATCAGCGATGAAACCTTCTATAAGGAGCTAAAATTACATTATCTTGCAAGAACAAGTTCTTTCATTCCCACTCTCAAATTCATCATCCGATTCACCGTCATCACTGCAATCATAGTACATGAAAGTAAGCACAAAAGACTTGCATACTTTGCACGATGAAAGAATCTGTATAAAATTGAACACAGGAAAGCAAGTGACGTTTAACCAGATGATAGACTGACATATAACAACCACACAATAGTTCAGCGAAAATTACACATGCATTCTTGTTCAAAGATGTTGGAAGTGATTGTTATGGAAAAACAGTCCTCTACCAAAGTATCTACGCTCTCTATAAATCTGTAAACCCTTACTTTTTACAAGTATGAATCAGTAAGCACATATGAATTTGTGGAACATAAGCAAATTCAGATGATTCCCGTATTTATAAACTAATCTCATTTGCTATACCTTGTCTTTAAAATTTGCAAGCAATTCTACCAATCAAAAGAACAAAAATGAAATCAATTCAGACCTAAAGAGCTTTGCGGTGCCGGGAGAAAAATATTCTAATTCACGAATCATCTTAGTCAAACTGAGTATACAACATGTTGTCTTATATGTGTTCAGGCAATTAACATATCACTTTTGATATTTATCATGCAATCAGAAAGCCAAAACTCAAGCCCGTTGGAGTTGTTTCGCATGTCTGAGAGAAACAGAAAATCATAGTTCTTAGATTGCGACAAAAAAACAAATAGTAAGCCGACAGTTGTGTTGGATGAGGAGGAAAAGTAGACCTCAACCGCAATCGAAGAAGATAAAATAACTTTTAAAAACCTGATAAAACCCAGACTCTTTGAGATACTATAACATGTAGTACTAATAAACAACTCTGATCTTATGCTTCCAAATAAATAAATTCAGCCTGAAACCCTTTCTAGCCAACCTCGCCTTCTGTTGAATTACATCCTAACTATTTACTGTTCCACCTGAAAATTACACGCTTGCCTCTTTTAGTATCGTTCCAACTGAAAACTACATGCTTACCTCTTTTAGTGTTGCCCTTAATCTAAGGCCCTTTTCTCATAATGGACAACTGATACAATTTTTAAGTTCTCAGGGCAACATCTCTTCTGTTCTACTTCTATCCCTTGTTTTTGGAAGGAAATGGAGTATCTATGGTATTAACAACAAACCAAGTAGAGATATCCTTTAGGGAGTCTATTTCTCTTCTCCAGAACATTTATTGCACGTGTAAAATCTTAGACGACTACAGGGCAGGATCATAACTTAGTCAATCAACAAATGTTGGATCACAAAAAAAAAAAAAAAACTGATTCATGCGCTCTCCGAAGACTTCTAGGATCACTAACATGAAAAGAAACAACAAACAAGATGAGCAAAGGATTTGCTGCAATTGAAGAAAAGCAATACTTCGAGTTGCTAAACTTTAGATACAAGCATCCAGATATTTAAAGGCATCTACTCTGCATGTCCACATAATAATTATTATCTCTAGCACCTCCAAAATTTTACCAAAATTGAACACTAAAAATTTTAAGCAGAACATAAATACAGAAAGAAATTTTTTTGAAAATGATAAACAGTTAGCAGCATTGTGGGATATTATAGTTTATAAAAAAAGCTACAATGAAAGGACCCACAGTCTAATCAAAAGTATCTTGTGCCTTGAAGCTGTGGTTCACAAGAATAATAGAAAGATGTTGCCACTTGCCGGATGTCAAAGACATGAACCAGAACTTTTAATCCTATCATCAAATTAAAAGCATGCCAACTAGTCAAGGCACACAGCAATAAGTTGAATAACCATGGATTAAGCACCTAAGCCTTACCTAAAATATTTCAAGTACTGAGGCAGTTAATTCTTTTTACGATATATCTAACTCCCTATCTAACATGATACTCTTTATTATTTTGAACAGTCACAATATATATATGGTACTAAAATCATTAAATCCATTTAAAGTTGGAATGAGATTAATCATTAGCAAGATAGTTCGCAATGCGAGAGTAGAATGCAAAACAGCAAGAAACAAACATCAGATTAAAGACGAAGAAACTGAAGCTCATACCTAGGCTCAAATTCCCTTATCTCAAAAAGCTCTCCTCCGGTTGTGTCTGTCCACTGCACTTTCCTTTTCTCCATAGGATTGAGGGAATCATCAATCTTTTCAGAAATTGTCTCACGTTCATTACCATTGCCACTAGAAATGGGAACACTATTTGCTGGTTTCTTTAAGCTACTCCTAAGAGCAACCTTTGGTGAGATATGACTGTCCTCAATAATATTAACACGCTCTGTCTGATTGTTGTCCTTGTCAGAAACAGGACAGCTAGGCAAGACTTCTGGCTGTTGGGTAGGACCGACTTTAAGGGGAGATGGGCTCTCAAGTCCAGCGGCAGCGCGACCAAAGCATACAAAGGAGGCGCACCCGCGGACAACCCTGTTCTTCCCGGAAGCCAGCTGGAGATCAGGATCAGTTTCTTGGTCCACCAACTGGTACTGGTTCCACGGTGCAACTCTCATGGGCTTCTCTTCGTTCTTCTGACCCAAGAGTAGAAGGGTCAAGCCCTTACTATATCCAGAAGCTGAAGACGAGAAGAAACCTCCTCCTTCTACTGCAAATAACATCAGTTCTGCTCATCTGGTCAACATGCAAATGATTTTGTCTAGAGCTACTTCAACCTTTACAACAACTGCAGCCACCTGCCTCACACTGCATGACTGCTTGTCAGATGAGCAGTATATGGAATTTTACACATAGGGAAAAAAAGGTAACACGAAGAAGAGCACAACTGATTTGTAAACCACTCATTCTGTAACAAATAAGAATCTAATACTTCTTCCTTTCCAATTTATACAATACAAGTTCCATTTTTGGAACGTCTCAAAATATTTGACATCATTCCATTTTTGTACAACTTCCATAGCCATCAAGAATTCATATTAATTTAACTATCAAATTTAAACTTTGATCTGATATTTTGACTTTTAACTTTTCAATCGTTACTCTAATATTTTCTTCCAGATTCACTAATACAATATATAAGTCAAATCAACTTCTTAAGCTTGCTGCTCAGCCAAATACAGTCATATAAAATCAAACCACGTAGTAATTTTTTTCCACAAAATTGCCCAACAAAAAAAAAAAATACACATGGACAAAAAGCTCTAGAATGAGTGCTCCTGATTGTACTACCCCATCTCTTTTTTGACTAATTTCCTAAAATAATTGTTCTAACCGCAATAAATAACTGTCAAAAAGGATAACAGTTAAAATAAATTCAACTAAATTAATTACTAATATACAATTCTTCAACATATGGCTACAAAGCCGTTCATATTATGTCAAATCGAAGTCAAACCAGGTGGACGCTAAAGTCAACACTATATTTGACACTACAGATCAACGGCGGAACACTCCTAGCACAAATTCAAAAATAAAATAGTAAAATGATTAACAAAAAACGAAACTAATCTCTGATTTAAATTTTTTTAAAAAAAAGAAGAATTCGAGCCGTCAATGAACTAATTAGTCTGTACTTCAACATGACCCAAAAAAAACGAATCTACGAAAGATCTAAAAACTCAAAAATCACAACAGAGAAAAGCAAATTCAACATTAACACTAGAAAACAAATTAAACGAAGTACAAAAATGAATAGAAAAATCGCACCGCAACAGAAGAAAGATAAAAATACTCACAGATCTGAGAGAAAATTTTCGGCAAGGACAACTTCACCGGAGCAGCGAATCAATCGGCGATCACTACAGAGATTATACAAAGTGTATAATTTCCGCGCTGCTGCGAGAACAAAGCGTCCGAGAAATCGTGAGTCTGTGCAGAAAATCGCCGAGGAAATGAAGAGCTGAAAGATGAAGAAATAGCTTTATGCGGATATATATATTGTTAGTACATTACTGAATAGTAATGGAGTAGTATATTAGGAAATTGTACTCTTTATGTGTAAACATTATTTCTAAAATAGAAATAAAATTGTTATTTTAAGTGACTAAATTAATGGTAAATAAGATGAGATTAAAAAAAAATGGAGAATGGTGATAGTGACTCTGTAGCGCATGATAGCGACGGGTCCTTTAGCCGTGTCAAAAGGGTTAAAGAAAATAGTTATTAATCCATATTATATCTACTTAGAAAATGTATAACCAATGATAACAAATTGATTTAACTTTTATATTTTTAAAACTTCAAATTGGGAGTTTATCAAGTTTAGCAAACTAGAAATTCTCCTAAAATTTATCATATTCAAGAAATCGTGAATAATATGAATCTTCATATTCAGTTAACCCGTTTTTTATCGGATGAAATTAAAAAATAACCAGATTTACAAGTGATAATTGAAAAATAGTCACAGTTTCAAAAGTAATCAAAATTTAGCCACTTTTCATGTAAAGATAAATCTGAACGAAAATATTATTCAAAATCAGAAAAATATTCCAGAATAATTTACTGGACTTACAACATAATATACTGCAGTTCCAGTATAATATAGTTGTACGGCATAATATGTTGGAAGTTGATACACATGTGCTCCAATCTTCAGTATATTATGTTGGAACTTTCCGTGTATTGGAGTTCCAGCATAATATGCTTGAAGTTCATACACAGGCGCACCAATCTCCGATATATTATGCTGAAACTTTCTGTGTTGCAGTAAAATAATGGCTTTTTTTCAATGACTTTCGCTAGCTATTTTTTAATTATCAGTCCGAAAACTGGCTAGCCCGTGCTATTTTTACTTTTTTATCTATATTAAATAAGTGTTGAATCGGATAATTTATTCTTTTTTATATTACTCATTTATAAGAGGCTCATTTCTAATCTGACCCGCCCTATTGACACCTCTGTATCCCTTTTTCATGTTTATCTTTTTTATTATTTTTTGGGTTACGAAGAGTAACCAAAGAGGAAACATTTGTTTGGTTCCCTTACTGCTTTTTTTCAAAACCCTTGCCTCTTACTTTCTTATTCTTTGCTTAGCTTTCAGCGGGGAGGAGGTGTGGTATTCTTGGTGGATTTAACCGAATCAGTAATTTTTGTGTAGATCTTATATATATATTAAAAAATTTATTAAATTATTATTAAAATATCATTACGAGCTCAGTAATTAAAATATGTTATGGATTCGATGTCATATTCAAAACCCATAAACTTCAAATTCTAGAACTGCCTCTAATTTTTAGTCACTACTTAAATTGATTGTTGCTATTTTTTATTTATTTGATATCTAGAATTTACTGATTCATCAATTATATTCGCGTTAAATGGACCCATTAAATAAAAGAAAACATTTTCTACCAAGACACTGATATTACTACTTATTGTGTAGCTTGTTCTAAATATATTAGTTTCAGTATATAGGTATTATCAATATGGAGTTTAATAAGATCAACCAAACACTATATTAAGTTATGCAAAAATTATTTTTTTTATACTGTTAACCAAATATTTCATTACTTATGTGAAATTTTATGTATTTGTTAACTAACCCTATATATGTTCATGGAGTTTTATCACTTTTGCATTAATCAAGAAAAAGGAAATGAAACTCCACTTTGGGATACGATTACTAATTACTTTTTTCAGTGCTTAAGAGCTTAACACGCCAAATTGGGAGAGCCAAACTCTTATTAATGAGGGGTTGATATTCACATTTTCCCAACTCTAACATATTATATATGGAGACGGGACCTGCCTTCATTAATTTGATCAAATGTGACATACTATATGATAAAGAAAGACTAACAAACAAACAAATATAGCAAAGTCAATTTGTTAATGCAAGTTGACGAATTTGACTTGTCTAAGAATTTGTTATTAACTGCCATGAGCTCAATCTTGAAAAATATGTATCTAAACAAAAATTCAATTCTTTTTCGTCGGAACCAGTAAGTTGACATCACTTTGACTCCAAAAATAATTGTTTACCTCGAAAATACGAACAACAATTAAATTTGATTTATAGTTTTACAGATACGTGATTTAGTTCAATACTAATTAATAACCAAGAAATCAGAAGCATAGATAAAAGAAATAAGTGAGATCAAATTCCAGTAGATAAGTCAGTCTCGACCTCGAGCCCAAGTCCCCTCGAGATTGGTCAAGAACAATAAAGCAAGAATAATAAAGCTAAAGAACAATTCTGATGAACAATGATCGAGAAAAGTAAGAGAGTATATTCTTTGCCAATGATTAGATGATGTTTACAAATGATTGAGGTCCCCTTTATAGAGGAACCCTAAATAAGGTACATTTCCATTTACAGTAAAGAATCTTATTGTGATGACCCAAACGGTCATCACTTGTTTTAAATTAAATTTTATGACTCTGAAGTCTTGAAAACTTCATTTAGAGTCACATCGATTTGCGTGCGCAGTCCGGGCGCGTAGCCGAAAAGCTTAAATATGAAATTCTGTGAAAAATGCTAAGTTTTGATTATAAAATGAGTAAATTTGACTTCGGTCAACGTTTTGGGTAAACGGACTCGGACCCCTTATTTGACAGCCCCAGAAGATCCGTAGGAAAATATGAGACTTAGGCGTATGCCCGAAATCGAATTCCGAGGTCCCAAGCCCGAGAAATGAATTTTTTAGTAAAATTATTTTCTGAAATTGTTTAAGGAAATTTGAAGTGAAAATTGATTATAGCGTATTGGTATCGGGCCCGTATTTTGGTTCCGGCGCCTGGTACAGGTCTTATATATGGTTTAAGTCACTCCTGTGAAATTTGGTTAAAAACGAACGTCGTTTGATGTGATTCGGACCTAAATTG
Organism: Nicotiana glauca; assembly: GCA_026770625.1. Taxonomy (NCBI): domain Eukaryota; kingdom Viridiplantae; phylum Streptophyta; class Magnoliopsida; order Solanales; family Solanaceae; genus Nicotiana; species Nicotiana glauca. Next base: position 162,022 of record MU692003.1, read on the forward strand.
GAAAATTTGATGTTTTATGACGTTTGAAAGAATTCTTGAATTTTTGAGGTTTAATTCGATATTTATGATGTTAATTTGGCGATTTGATCGCACGAATAAGTCCGTAGGATTTTTTGAGGTTGTGTGCATATTTAGCTTGGAGCCCCGAGGGCTCGGGCGAGTTTTAGATAGGCCACGAGTGCATTTTTGAACTTTGGAAAAATATGGTATTTCTGATCTGTAGTCTTCGCATTTGCGAAGCAGGTCTCGCAAATGCGAACCTGGCATCGCAAATGCGAGAAGGGGGATTTTACAGCGTGATCGCAAATGCGACCAAGCGGTCCGCAAATGCGAATAAGGGCATGTGGCAAATGCGAAATTATTTATCGCAAATGTGAAGCCCTGGATTTTGTAAAGTGTTTGCAAATGCGAACATCACTTCGCAATTCCCACATCTGAGAGGTCGGAGTTCGCAATTGTGAACCCCTGTTCGCATTTTCCGTATCAGAGACCTGCAATTTTACACTTAAACGATTTTGAAACCCATTTTTCATATTTTCTCAAACCCAAACACACTTAGGCGATTTTCCATGAACAAGTCTTCTTCTAAATCAATTGTAAGTTAGTTTTTACTCATTTCTTTCAATCATTAACATCTTTTAACATGATTTCAACCTAAAATTAATGATTTTCATGGGGAAAATTGGGTGTTTTCGGTGGAACCTAGGTTTTTCAAAAATTGGGAATTTAGACCTCAATTTGAGGTCCGATTTCAAAACAAGCTATATATTTGAGTTCGTGGGGGAATAGGTAATCGGATTTTGATTCGAACCTCGAATTTTGACCACGTGGGACCGTGGGCGATTTTTGATTTTTTGGGTAAAACTTTGGAAAACGCATTTTCATACATTGAGGTTGATTCATTTAGTGTTTATTAATGTAATGAAGTAATTTGTGGATACGAGCGAATTATCGGTGGAATCAAGGGGTAAAGCTATAATTAAGGCTTGAGTTGTGTTCAAGGCATCGAGGTAAATGTTTGGTCTAACCTTAGTTTGAGGGATTAGGAGTTGAGTCCTATTTGCTATGTGGTAATTGTCGAGTACGACGTATAGGCATGGTGACTAGTATCTATACGTTGGTGTCTAGCATGACCGTGAGTCTTTAAATTGTGAATATCTTGATTTCGTTGTATCTCTCATGCCTTGGTGATGATTCTTATTTGTTGTGAAAAGCTTGTGGAAGGAAATTGTGACCTATGAACATCGAGGAGCATTGACTCAAGTTATATTATAATTGTGAAAGCATATGAGATGATTGAACCCTTTGGAGCTGGCTCAAGTGGTAAAGTAAGTTATGAAATAAAAGTGAAAGAAAGAGAAAGAATTATTAAATTGTTCCCTCACCAGGATATTGATGCCTTGTTGGTTATTTTCCCTTGCCGGGATGTTGAGATTATTGACGTTATACCCTTGCCGGGATTTGATTGTTTAATTGTGCTCCCTTGCCGGGATTTCTATCATTATTTTGTTTATTCCTTTGCCCTTTGTTTGTGATTGTTGTTTGAGTGAGGAAGAATATTAAAGCACAAAGGGTAATGCCGTGTATTATTTGTTTATTGTGAGAAAAGAGTGTAAAGCACGAAAGGTGATGTCGTGCCACATGATGTACCATTCCGTGCCAATTTTATTGATTATATGTGAGGAAATAGAGTAAAAGCACGAAGGGTGATTCCGTGCACGTTTTTATATCATTGCTTGGTGAAGACGAGAGTAAAAGCACGAAGGGTGATGCTGTGCACTTGCTGCTTTCTGATTCTTATTTGATGTCTGAGTTACGTTGTTACCTTCGTTACTTGATGACTTTTACTTGGAATTATTATTTTCCCCATAGCATGCTCCCCCTCCCATAAGGATTGGTTATCTCTGTATCTCGATTCCGCTGTATATATATATATAACTGCCTAGGTTTATGTGGTAGTCCGGTCTAGCCTTGTCACTACTTCGTCGGGGTTAAGCTAGGCACTTACCAACACATGGGGTCGGTTGTGCTGATACTACACTCTGTTCTCTTTTGCACAGATCCAGGTACCAGACAACAACAGTAAATCGGGAGCCAGCCTTCAGTCCACCGAGACTCCGAGGTAGCCTTGCACGCGTCTGCAGGACCGGCGTCTCCTCTATCTTATATTTTATTCTGTTATCTCATTTTATCGAGACAAACAATGTTATATTTCTTTAAAACGATTGTATTTAGTACTCTTAATAGTCCGTGGATGTTGTGACACCAGTTCTTGGGTAGAGGCACATGTTGATTTTCGCATTATTGTTCAGCTTATTTAATTTAAGTAGACAAGAAGGGTTGCTCTGATGGTAAGCAACCTCCACTTCCAACCAATAGGTTGTGAGCTCGAGTCTCCCCAAGAGCAAGGTGGGAAGTTCTTGGAGGGAAGGATGCCGAGGGTCTATTTGGAAACAACCTCTATACCCTAGGGTAGGGGTAAGGTCTGCATACACACTACCCTCTATACTGGGTTGTTGTTGTTATTTAATTTAAGTCTTCCGCTTTAAATTTCTTATTCTACCGTTATTTAAATATTTAACACTTGTTATGATTGATAAAAGGATTTAAAATAAAGTAGGTAGGAGTTTATGATTTATGGCTTGCCTAACTTCTACGAGTAGGCACCATCACGACCCCTGAGGGTGGAAAATCCGGGTCGTGTCCCTTATTGGGACAGTTGTCTAACCAGCTAGTACAGATTTGTACAAATCTATTCGGGGATTTACGCCATGATCTAAGGGACGGGGCAGGAATCTTGTTCATTCTGTTACAAATCCGTAACGACATTATCTCGGGGCCGAGTATACTCGGCTTCGATACTCATCGTACTTTGATCTTTGGGCATTGTACTCTGTCTTCGAGCTTGAGTCTAGTCTATCGAGCTCGAGCTTGACCTTGCTTGAACTCGGTCTTAAGGCGACCCCTCGTGCTCGAAAAAACGGGCATACCTGATTTCGACTGTATACAGATAGTCCCCGCGTTTCTTAGAGTAAGATGATAAGAAATGATTTGAACATCGATTTTTCGGAGTCTTTGATGATGACATCATTCCCATAATGTAGGCGCTCGAAGTGACCAATTCCGTCGATTCATTTCCCCAAATCATTAAATGCATGCCAGTAATGGTCGACCACTTAGTGCTGCCGGACCGTTGCCACTCATCTATGAATACGGGGCTCCTTCTATAAATCAAAAACTTCACTTCTTCATTATATTTACTCTGATCACCTTTCCTCTTCATCTCTTTCTCTCATCATACGCTTCCACCGCTCCTTTAAGTGCCGAAAAAATGCCAAACTCCTAGAAAATACCACGCTCCACTACCATTTGCATTTCTTAGCTTAAAACTATGGGCAAAACTTCCAAAATAGTCCCCCAAAAAAAGAAGGCACCATCTTCTTCTTCTTCCCGGCCGGCCAAACCGGTGGCATCGCTGGCTCTTCATGAAATCACTCCCGGCCCTTGTGTGATAAAGAAGGATTTGAATATTAAAATTCCCCCCGATATCCCAGGACGATGCAAACATGTATCCCGATATATTAGTTCGATATGGAAGAAGTACCTTAAGGCCATGAAGAAAGACTATGGATGGGGAGACAAGGTCGTGGTAATAATCCCAAACCCCGAGGAAAGCATCACTACTCACGTAGAGGGGTTCTTAAGTTTTTACACTTATCCCTTCATGCTGGGTCCCCTCGATCCGGTAGTAATTGATTTCTGCAAAAGGTACGAGGTTACACTCGGCCAGATCCATTCTTCTTTTTGGCGCATTGTGATTATGTGGCGTTATTTCTCCAGCAAGGCCGAGGGATTAGAACTTACCCTCAACCATCTCATTCTGTTGTATCAGCCTTAGCTATTTCGAGGGCTCATCAAGCTTCAACATCGATCAAGAAAGGCCTTCTTGCTAGTAACAATGAGGATAAAGATCGAGGCTGGATGAGACGGTTTATCAGACTGAGGACCTCGATGTCATCCCTAGGGAAAAAAATCCATTCCCGGAGAGATGGAACTTTAATCGTAAGTGAAGTTCTTTTCCAAATACCTACTCATATTCTGCTTTCATGTTTTGTAATGCCTTTACCTCTTCTGCAGCTGTTGCTTGGACGCTTCACGCTATCCCCGACCTTGAGGATCGGGTTTGAAAGTTGGTTATGACCTCCTTGTATGATTAGCGCAAATGGAACGATTTATTGAGGCAAATGGGAGGCCAAACATCATGGTAAGTTCTCTTCCCAGGTTTTTGATACTTTTCTTTTATTGGTGATGTCTTCTCACTCATGCTTATTTGTGCAAGCATTAGAGATGTCTCCGAAATGAGACCAGCCCCGCCCGGGGAAGGGACTGAGTCCCTGATTCTGAAATCGAGGAAAGACAACAAGATAAAGATGGCTTCGAAAACTGAACACCCCCAGGATGAGAGGGCCTATACTCGAAAGCCGAGGAGGAAGCTTATCCATGTGGACTTGGATTCAGCTATCCAACATTTGGAAAATGAAGAGAACGAGGGCGAAAAGTCGGCGCTAGCGCCCCGAACTAGGAAACCATTAGAGGCCGCCAAGTCCTCCGAACCTAAGACCTTGCCTCATGGTGAAGGAACTCCAAAGAAAGACTCGAGCAAAGCCCTTGAGTCCCCCGAGATCGAGATCATTCCCTCTCATTCAACAAGTACACCAGAGGGGACAGGTGCTGAGAGGGCCGAAGCTAATCAGAGCACCCCGAGTGAGGAGCTCGGGGCCGTGACAATGGGTCACTCAGCTTCTCTACCATCTTACTCTGAGGAGGCATTAAAGGACGCTCGAGCTCTTCGAACGCCCGATCCGAACAAGGTTCTCAAAGAAAATCCTTTTCGGGATTGTTTCATCGGGATTGACGATGTTGTTGACCTTAATGATGCATCCACCCTCTTCTAAGAGGCTCAACGTCTCTTCTCTCGGGTAAACACTAACTTTTATTGTTGTAATTTTCTTTTTTCTCCTCTTCTTTTGACTGACATGTCTTCATTTCATGTGTAGGCCATCATCAAGTTCAGGGCCGAGCTGAGCCAATGTGAGGCCGAGCTCAGGAAGGCTTCGGATAAAGACAAGGCCATGAGCCTCCTCTGTAGCCAAAAGGAGGAGGAACTTAAGGACCTACGAGCTGACTTGGCCAAAGCTCAGAAAAACGAGATCAAGCTAGACGAGCAGGTAACCATGATTTTAATAGATTATAGTCTTCTTCGTCCTACTGCGGAGGCTAACACTTTGATGTCTCAGCTGCAACAAAAGTTAGAGATAATTGGGCAGCTTCGGGGCGAGGTTGATCAGGTTAAGGCTGACTACCACCGATGGAAAGAGAACATGGATCGGCTTGTTGCCGATAAAGAAGCTGCTCTAGCCCAAATGGACTTAGCTGAAACTCAAATTTGAGGCATTAAAGTGAAGAATCTGGCCCAGGCCAAGAAAAATGAGGAGCTAGAGGCAATGCTTGCTAAAGTCGGGGCAAAAGTTGCACAGGCCAAGGTTGAAGTTGAGAAGACGAAGGCTGTGGCTGATAAGACCATCGTCATATACTTAAGTGATGCCGAGGTTGTTCAAGCGGAGCTAAGGGAGGCCTCTAATCAAGAAAAACGTAGTAATGATTTGGCCAAGTGCCAAACCAAGAGGGAGACTCTCGAAGAAATCCACGCCCGAGGGTTTGACCTCACTGAAGAAATAGCACAAGCAAAGGCGCGGGAAACTGATGCTAGGTTTCTCATTTCATCCGATGATGAAGATGTTGTTAGTGGTTCTGAGGGCGGGGGAGAAGAGGAAGGAGTCCCTGAGGAGGAAGGGGTTCCCAAAGATACAGCTCCAGAGGCTGCAGTTCCTTAGGATGTGACTCCCGAGGATGTGGCCCCGAAATAGATTAGGTTCTTTTTTGTTTATTTGTTTTTGTGTAAGGGCCCCTCGTGGGCATTGTAAATACTTTATGAATATAATAAATTCCCTTTCTTTCCACTTTATATTCGATTTCTATTGACTTCCGCATTGTCATTATTTTGTGAAATTTTTTGATAACTTCAATGATCAAGCGAACATCGGCTCAGATTCCGAATATAACAACACTTAGGTTTTCTAGTGATCAATGGGAGATCTTAGAACAAAATACTTCTTAGGTTTTTATTAATCCTCAAGCTATGCCCTACTTAATTTGATACGAGCTCAGGATGACAGACATCTTGAGTCCGAGTTTAGTGAGAGCAAGGTATCGAACCCTATATGTTTTAGCCCTTAGGCTCTTGTATATCGGCCCTTAGGATCTTTTAGGTCGGGCCGTAAGATCTTTTAGGTCGGCCCGTAGGATCTTTTAGGTCGGCCCTTAGGCTCTTTTAGGTTGGCCCTTAGGCTCTTTAAGTTGGGGCAAATTCAGCCTTTAAAGCTATAATTTTTCCCTCTTTTCGGCTAAGACTTAGTGAAAGTTTTTCTATGCCTTAACATGTATTTTTTGTACCCATTGGGTTTCTCGAAGGTTCGGCCGATTGGAAAATTATTTATAATTCATTTTTGTAACGATAATCGAATACCTCTTGAGGCTTTTTCGAAGGCTGATGTTATCGAAGCCTTTATATTATTCGAGGGCTGATTTTATCAAAGCCCTTTGTCATTTGATTTTGCCGAGGGTAGAATGATTTAACCGGCTTCTCAAAGTGTTTGATTGCCTTTAATTTTATGGCGAAATTCGGACGTCTTCGAGCTGCATTATTTCGACCGTAGCCTTTTTATATGACCGCAATCTTTAATATGGTCGTAGCCTTTGGATATGTCTCTTGGACTTGTTTCCCGATAACCTTTCAAACTTGTTCGAAAGGTTAGTTCAAGAGTATGATGGCCTTGGCCTTTATATCGAGGGGATGCCTATTTGAGGTCTTATGAGTTCGAGTTTTTGATGACTCGGATGTGTTGATTGTCAATGACAGTCCCCGAGTATTCGAGATGTATTTGCATTCTGGCCCTTGAGTTGTTTCTCGTAGAGTTATAAGTATGAAGCTCGTATAATAGTAGACTTCTTTGAGACATAAAATTGTATTGATATAGAAAGAATGCTTCTTTGAATAATTGTGCGTAAATGTTTTGCCGTCGGGGCTCGACTATTCTATATGGACACAGTTTATCTGGCTGTTTGGCCCATTATGAATTTCTCCTATCGAGGCCCACTTTAACGTGAAGTATTTTCCTTGAAAATATAACCTCCGAAGGTGATGCCCCCAATATTCGAGATTGATTGAAAAGAAGCCTTGGATACTGCTGAGTTCTCCTTAGGTAGCACATATTTGTTGCATCGCTAAAAACCTTGCCAGTAAATCCCATTTGGGACAAAATCCGATCTAAAGGAAAATGAGTGCAACACGTGCTTTAAAACCTAAGGTCTTCGTGTAAAAATGTATCTTTTATATCTTCGATTGAACACCTGCAATGGGTTAATTTCAAATTCAAATGGACGAAAGGAAAAGTCATTCCTTAGCAATAGTATCATTTGAGTAGTGATACATTCCAATTGTTCAGCAGTTGTTCATCTTCCATTGTGCTAAGCTTGTAAGATCCTTTACCGATAACTCCGATGACTCGGGTATGGTCCTTCCCAATTCGGGCCTAGTTTCCCTTCATTTGGGTCTCGAGTGTTGAGGGTAACTTTCCATAGAACCAAGTCCCCAATTCTAAAATGTCGAAGGTTGACCCTTCTATTGTAGTATCTCTCCATTCTTTACTTCTGCGCAGCCATCCGAGTAAGTGCAGCCTCTTATTTTTCATCTAATAGATCGAGGCTAGTATTTATAGCCTCGTGATTTGACTCCTCCGATGCATGTTAAAACCTGGCGTTGGGTTCTCCGACCTTAGGGATTAAGGCATCGGATCCATATACTAAAGAGAATAGGGTGGTCCCCGTGCTGGACTTCGATGTCATTCGATATGCCCAAAGGACATAGGGTAGGACTTCTCTCCATTTTCTCTTCACATCGTCCACTCTTTTCTTTAGGTTTTGAATGATAGTTTTGTTTGTTGACTCGGCCTGTCCATTCCCGGTCAGGTGGTATGGTGTTGATAAGATCCTCTTTATTTTGTGTGCTTCGAGGAACCCCGTTACCTTGCTGTTGATGAATTTCTTTCCATTGTCACACACAATCTCGGCACGTATTCCGAACCGGCATATGATGTGGTCCCAGATGAAGTCAATAACTTCCTTTTCCCTGACCTTCTTGAAAGCCTGTGCTTTTGTCCATTTAGAAAAATAATCAGTTATAAACAAAATAAATATATCTTTACCTAGGGCCGTTGGTGGTGGGCCAACTATGTCCATTCTCCATTTCATGGAAAGCCACGGGGATAAGACCGAGTGGAGTTGTTCTCCGGGCTGATGGATCATCGGTGCAAACCGTTGGCACTTATCACATTTTTTGACAAACTCCTTAGTATTTTTTTCCATGCAGTCCCAATAATACCTGCTCTAATGATTTTGCTAATCAAAGACTCGATGTCGGAGTGGTTCCCACAAGTACCTTCGTAGATTTCTCGTAGAACATAATCGGTGTCCCCCAGCCCCAAACATACCTCTAATGTTCCATCGAACGTCCTCCTGTACAATATTCCATCTCCATAACGTAAACCTAACAGCCTTGGTTCGTAGGGCCCTCGATTATTTGTGGTCCGATGAGAGTTTTCCATGTTTCAAATAATCGATATACTTATTCCTCCAATCCCAAGTCAAACTTGTAGAATTTATCTTGGTACGACCCTCTTTAACCACAGACCTTGATAATTGGATGACAGTCCCCAGGATGATATCATCTTCTTCAATCGAGGATCCCAAATTTGCAAGTGCATCAGCCTCAATATTTTGTTCTCGAGGCACATGATCCAGAGTCCACTCCTTGAAGATGTGCAAAGTTACATGTAGCTCATCCAAGTACTGTTTCATCCTGTCCGCTCGAACTTCGAAACTTTTGTTTACTTGGTTTACCACCAGCAGTGAATTGCACTTGGCTTCAATGACTTCTGCCCCCAAGCTCTTATCTAGATCGAGACCTGCAATCATGGCCTCATACTTGGACTCATTATTAGTCAACCTAGAAGTATTGAGAGATTTTCTAATGGTACTACTTGTAGGTGGCTTCAAGACAATGGCAAGCCCGGACCCTTTCACATTTGAGGCACCGTCTGTGAAAAAGGTCCATACCCCTAATGATGTACTCGATCTTAGCAGGAGTTCTTTCTCTACCTTGGGTACGAGGGTTGGTCTAAAATCAGCCATGAAGTCAGCTAGGATTTGAGACTTGATGGCCTTTTGGGTTTGATACTCGATATCGTAGTCGCTAAATTCGACGGCCCATTTGGCCAACCGACCGATAGTTCGAGCTTATGCAAAATATTTCGAAGGGGTAAGTGGTTAATACACATATGGGATGATACTGAAAATATGGCTTTAGCTTTCTAGATGAGCTTATCAATGCAAGTGCTAATTTTTCTAAGTGAGGGTATCTAGTTTCAACATCTCCTAGAGTTCGGCTTACATAATAAACAGGGAATTGCGTACCTTGCTCTTCTCGAACTAGTAGCCCACTTACTGCTATCTTGAATAAATCCCAATATAAGTAAATCATTTCATCTACTTTCGAGGTGTGAAGCAAAAGTGGGCTCGATAAGTACCGCTTCAATTCTTCTAAGGCTTGTTGGCATTCTGGGGTCCACATGGAATTCTTTTTCTTTTTGATCAAGGAAAAGAACCTATGAGTTCGATCTGATGACCTATAAATGAATCGACCCAAGGCGGCTATTCGTCCTGTTAGCCTCTACACGGCCTTCACACTATCAACGATCGTAATATCCTCGATGGCCTTGATCTTGTCGGGGTTGATTTTGATACCCTGATTTGATACCATGAAGACGAGAAACTTACCGAACCGACCCCGAAGGCACATTTTTCCGGGTTACGCTTCATGTTGTACTTCCTCAAGATTTTGAATGTTTCCTACAAATAAGTTAAATGGTCCTCTACGCGTATAGACTTAACCAACATATCATCAATGTAAACTTCCATGGACTTACCTATTTGTTTCTCGAACATCTTGTTAACTAGGAGTTGGTATGTAGCTCTAACATTTTTTAGCCCGAAGGGCATTACATTGTAACAATATATTCCAAACTTCGTGATAAATGAGGTTTGTTCCTGGTCGTCTGGGTTCATCTAATTTTGATTATACTCGGAGTAGACATCGAGAAAAGTTAGGATCTCGTGGTTGGCCGTGGCATCGACCATACAACTGATGTTGGGCAATGGAAAAGATTCTTTTGGGCATGTTTTTTTTTAAATCTTGTAATCTGCGCACATTCTAAGCTTGTTTCCCTTTTTAGGAAATACAAATATGTTGGCTTACCATTCGGGGTATTACACCTCTTGAATAGACCCTATTTTAAGAAGTTTGGTTACCTCGTCCTTTATGAATACATGCTTCACCTCAGACTGGGCCCTCCTTTTTTGCTTTACCAGTTTGAACCTGGGGTCAAGGCTTAGTTGGTGTGTTGTTATTTTTGATGGAATCTTTGTCATATCTAAATGGGACCAAGCAAATTAATCCATATTATCAATAAGAAAACGAATGAGTTTTTTCCCATTCCCAGGTATACCTTTCTCTCGGGCATGTATTCGATCAGTATGACCTGTTCCGGTTCCTCGATTGTTGACTTGGTTGCATCAGACTCTTCGGGGACGATTAAACTTTGAGGAGTAAGGAAATCCTCTTCTTTGTCTTCGATTACCTGTTGCTCCGATTCCATCGAGGGTGGGGGTGGTGATTGATATTTAGCCGTTTGCTTACCTTTGGTGTTTGACTTTTTCGAGGTCGTAGGCTCACCAGACACATTGGTAGCTTGTGTGTTACGTTCATTATTAAACCAATGAGACAAGTTGACTTCAAGTTGAATTCCTTGTGGATCATAAACTGAAAGTACATTAGAGGCAGAAGGTGCATGTGCATTGTCTTGAGCTAGGATGTTTGGTTCTTCACTCTCAGCAGTCATGAGATCATCTGTACCTGTAGGAACTGCTGCTAAGGGAGATTCATCAGGCTCAGCAAAATGATCAGCAGGCTTAGCAGCCATGTTATCAGCAGGCTCAACAGCCTCATCAAGGACATCAACTAGAGATTCAGGGGTGAGCTGGTCACTAGGTGATGGTGCATTCACATCAGCTGTAGGCTAATCACCTACACCAATTAATGATGAGCCATTCAACACTTCCCCTGAATTAGAAGGGTGCACATCTGGGCTTGAGGAGCCCTGCAACCTAGAGAAAAACTAATAAAAGGTAGCAAGGTGAGTAGAATCACTGGAACTATCTAGTGGGGCATCTAGTTGCACATAATGCAATGTGTGCTCATCAAAGACCACATATCTTGAGACAAACAATTTTTTGGTAGTTAGGTGATAGCACCTATAGCCTTTATGAAGGCTACTGTACCTAATAAACACACAAGGATATGTCTTTGGAGAGAATTTTGTCTTTCCTTTCAAGTAGGGAAAACATCTGCATCCAAAAACCTTTAAGCTATTATAATCTGGATGCACTCCAAAGAGCTCAAAGAATGGAGTTACCATTTGTAACACTGATGAAGGCATTCTGTTAATTAGGAATACAGTTGTCAAGAAGGCTTCTACCTAAAGAAACTGTGGCAGCTTTGCATGGAACATCAAAGTCAGTCCAGTTTCTACTATATGTCTGTGTTTCCTCTCTAAGACTCCATTCTGCTCAGGTGTGTGAGGGAATGATATATGTCTAACAATTCCACAATTATCTAGATGTTCAACAAATGCATTGCTATTAAATTCACCACCTCCATGACACTGAAAGATCTTAATAGTCTTTGTGGATTGTTTCTCAACCATCTTTTGAAACTTAAATATCATAGAGTTCAGATTTCCTTCTTAGTGGATAGAACCAAGTATATCGGGTACAATCATCAACAAACTGCTACATAGTATCTCATGTGCTGAGATGATTCAACAGGAGCCGGACCCCAAAGATCATAATGAAATTTAAATAAAGGCTCTTTTTCAGTCTTATTTCTCAATTCAAATACAAGCTTACATCATTTTCCTAACTGACAGCTGACACAAACAGTAGGAACTTTATTCTAGTACTTGACATCAATACACTTGTTACTACTAAGAATCTTTAAAGACTTTAAGCTAGGGTGACCTAATTTAGCATGCCAAATACTATCTGTATTCTTCCACTCTTTGATGCATATAAGACATAAAAATTAATGTCTTCCAGTGCATATAAATCATTCTTCTTAGATCCCTTGTCCATAAGTATCCCTAAGCTCTTGTCCTTTACAACAAAATCAGACTCATCAAACTCAAGTGTACATAAATTGTCCTTAGCAAGTGTACTAACTAATAGCAGTTTTTTCTTAATCTTAGGGACAACAAGAATTTCCTTTACTTTAAGTCCAGATTTTATTGTATTTCCAATATATGTGATGTCAAGTTTAGAGCCATCCCCAATTATTATCTTATCAGAACCATTGTAAGGTTGAAGGTTTGATAGGTTACATGTTGAATTAGTTATGTGGCTGCTTGCACCAGAGTCAACATACATAGCTTCATCTTCAGCCTGTGTGTTCTGGAGATTAACAGCAGAAAAAGCTTGTGGTAGATCCTCTGTAGCCTAGTAGGAATAGTCCCACCTGTGGAAGCATTTTAGGGCTGTGTGATTGTTTCTTCCACATATTTGGCAATTTTCCTAGCCCTGTTGTGGTCTTGAATCGATAGTGTTCTAATTAGTTTGATTATTCTGATTGCTGCCTTGTCCTGCAGGTTTGAAACCTCTTCCCCTTGAGGAGAAGTTTGAGTTTCCTCTTGTATTAGAGTAACCTCCACGACCTCTTCCTCTTTGAGCAGCAAAAGCCATATTTTAGCCTTGTTGAACCACTTCTACTTCATCTTCTCTCATGTCAAAGCCTCTAAAGGCATTGACAAACTGGTTCAGTGTAGGATATGGGGCCTTTCCTAGCATGACAGTCCTAAAAGTTTTGTGCTTTTGGCCAAGTCCTTTAGCAAAGTTGATTACTTTGCTGTCTTCATCAACAGGCTTGTGTATGGCTGAGAGGCCATCACATATGCCTTTGAATTCCTTCAAGTATTCATCAAGCTTTTTGGTTCCTATCTTGATGTTCTACAGTTGTTGTGATGTTTAGCTTAAAGTATATATATTTTTATGTATAGCGCCTCATATTTTAATCTTGTTTCATGAATTTGGGATGTTAAATGCTATGAATTATATTAATTTGAAGTGTTTTTACTTGTAGGAATGATTCGGGAGCAAGTGGGGGAAAAACATGCAAGAATTGAAGCCAAAACTGACAAAATCAAAAAAGAAGCCAGTTGGGCGCCACAGGCAGTTCCTGGCGCCACCTGTGGCGCTGAAAACAGTATGATCGAAAATTGGGGCGCTATGGAGGGTGCCTGGCACCAGCTGGGCGCCGGTTACGTGAAATTTGGCCTATTTCGCCTGGGACAGGGTTTATTCGACCCTAGACCTATGCAACACGTATAAAAGGAAGAACAAGCCTATGTTTGAAGGGGAGACGCACCTTGGAGCAAAAAAATACACGCAAGAAACATTGAGGAGCAAGAAAATCTCGGAATTCTTCATCTTTTCTAGTATTTTCAATTATTCAAAACTTATGCAATTGTTTGCTATTATCATGAGTGGCTAAAACCTATTGTTCTAGGGTCATGGGTAAAACATGAATGTTGTTGTTCGAAGTTTAATTTGACGAAGTTAATTTTATCATATTGGATTGTTTATTTAATTCTGTTCTTAATTATTTTGCTGAGTAGCTAACAGTGAGATACTACTACGAATTTAGAGTTGAACTCAAAAGTGGGAACTCTAGATTGCATATAGAATTAAATAGAGCAAGTTCTTGAATCTGGGCATCGGGGAACAAATTCACAATTAGGATGGACATTTACCTAATTGCCTTGTTTGGTTGAAATACATGAATTATAAATGCATTCTTGTTAATCTTAATAGATATATAGGCATTAATTTAACTTGAATAGGCGAGTAAGGAGTAGACAGATTCTTATGAGTACTATCAACCCTTTCAATCAACAATCCAGATAAATCAATTAGTTCTTTTAAGCCAAGAATGCAACACGATTGTTATCTAGCCCGTGACCCTGGAATATTCTCTCCTACTGATTGTTATTCGAAATTGCTATTTGTTTGGTTGATTATTCTAGTTATTTCATTAATTGATATTTTTAGGTAGTAAATTAGTGAAGACTATATTTTGTGAAAAATATCTTGGATCGATAATTTAATTGAGCTTGAAATTGTCAATAGTTAATCACAAGTGTTCGTGGGAACGATACTCTACTCACTACTTTATTACTTGACGATCACGTGCACTTGCGTGAGTGTTTTTGGTCGCAACAAGTTTTTGGCGCCGTTGCCGAGGACTTAGAAATTGGCTACTTGGCTGAATTGAGCTTTTATTAGTTATTTATTCAAGTTTTAATTTTCAGTTCACCTTCTTTATGTTAACACAGGCTCTTCTCTTGAATACGAGTAGAAGCGCAAACAATATCCTTCCTCTTGATCCTGAAATTGAACGAACACTTCACAGAGTGAGGAGGGAAGTAGATGCTAGAACTAGAATTGAAAGAGAGTTGGACATTGTAGTTCAACCACAACCAATAGAGATGGTAGGTAATGAAGAGCGCGTGGTGATTGAAGCCACAAGGCCTAGTCTTGCTAATATGACTTAGGCTATTGTGAAGCATGATATCACAGGGCACTTTGAACTCAAACAATACATGGTGCAGCTGATCCAGTCCACAGGGAAATATGTGGGTCTATCTCATGAAGACCCGCAGAGGCACATTCAAAATTTCTTGGAAATTACGGACACTTACAGTTTATCCAAACGTTTCCAAGGACTATGTCAGGCTGACACTTTTCCCCTTTTCATTGCTCGGGGAAGCTAAGGAATGGTTGCAGAAGGAGCCCACGAACTCAATCCATACTTGGGATGATCTAGCAAGGAAATTCTTAATCAAGTTTTTTCCCACTAAGAAGGCAAAGTCATTGAGGAGTCAGATTCTTGGGTTCAAACAACGGGATGGCGAGACACTTCGTTAAGCATGGGAAAGATACAAGATGCTACTCAGAGATTGCCCACATCATTGTCAAACTAACGAGGTATTGGGTCACACTTTTGTTGATGGGCTAGATGATGCATCAAGATGAATCTTGATTCAGCTTGTGTAGGTAGTTGCATGGCTAGACCGTACAGTGAAATCCATCTCTTGCTAAATAACTTCACTACTAATGATCATAATTGGCAAGGTGATGGTGATTCACACAAGGCAATTAAGCAAAAATCAGTTGGATTGCTTAAGCTTGATAACATGTCAGCCATGAGCGCCGATATAGAAAAATTGGCAAATCAGATGAATAGAATGACAATGCAGCAACCACAACCGATGCAGCATGTACAACAAATGTCTATCTGCTACGAACTATGTGGTGAAAATCATATGAGTGACATGTGCCCCACGAATCATGAATCCATATACTATGTGGGGCAACATAGCAGAGGTCCAATGAATTAGCATGCACAATATGGGAACACTTACAATCCAAATTGGAAGAATCATCCCAACTTCTCATGGGGTGGAAATCAGCTGAATCAGAATCATTATAGACCCCAAGGAAATTTCAATCAACCTCAGAAGCCACCCCAACAAATGGAATAGAGTACAAACGATTTGCTAAAAAAGTTGTTGCTTGACAATCAACAGCTCAGGACCAATGTCAGAAATCTTAAAAGGCAAATGGGGCAGTTAGCAACAAATCAAAATACTATACCTGCAGGCGCTCTCCCTAGTGATACAGAGAAGAACCCTTAAGTGAATGCAGTTACACTCAGAAACGGTAGGGAGCTAGAGAAAGTGCCAAAGAAAAGAAAAGACAAGCCCATACCTGAGGGGGAGTTGATTCCTAAGGTGACACACGAATCAAAGAATAAGGATGCAATTCCAGAGCCAGTGGAGGCTACAAGGCCAACACCACTTTCCCCCAGAGATTGCAGAAAAAGAATGATGATCACATGTTCAGCAAATTTCTCTCTATGTTGAGACATGTTAAATTAAATATTCCACTCGTTGATGTAATTCGTGAAATTCCAAAGTATGCTAAGTACATAAAAGATATACTAGCTCACAAAAGAAGATTGACTGAATTTGAGATAGTTTCACTTACTGAGGAGTGCACTTCAAGGGTCCAAAACAAGCTCCCTCAAAAGCTTAAGGATCCTGACAGCTTCACCATCCTGATGCAAATTGGTAATATTATTGTGGGTCATGCTCTTTGCAATTTAGGGGCAAGCATAAATTTGATGCCCTTATCCTTGTTCAAGCAATTGGGTCTGGGAGCTCCAAGACCAACTACTGTGATGTTGCAGCTAGCTGATAGGTCTATAGCACACCCTGAGGGAGTGATTGAAGATGTATTGCTGCAAATTGGGAAGTTCATATTCCCTACGAACTTCATTATACTAGATTATGAGGCTGATGAACTGTTTCCAATCATATTGGGGCGACCTCTCTTGGATACAACTGATGCAATTATTAAAGTGAAAAAGGGAAAAATGATTTTGAGAGTGGATGATGAGGAAGCAGTATTTAACGTATACAAAGCAATCCAACTTCCCCGCCACTATGAGGAGCTCTCAATGATATCTGTTGTTGAGGCGGATGAGAAAATTCTGGAAACGAGCGTATATCTAGACGATTCTCTAGAGAAAGCACTTATGTTTTTCGATAGCCTAGGGATTGATGATGAGGTTGAGGAGATGATGCATATCCTAGATACAACTTGTGCTTACATGCAGGGGATACACTCCTTTGAGCCCCTGAATAGGCCAGATGGGCCTCCTCTAAAGCCATCAATTAAGGAAGCTCCAAAATTGGAGCTTAAAACTCTGCCCCCTCACCTTCAATATGCTTATTTGGGTGACTCTGACACTTTACCTATTATTGTTTCTTCTGACTTGTCTAAATTGCAGGAAGAGAACCTGTTGAGAGTGCTACGTGAGCACAAGCGAGCACTTGGGTGGACAATGTTTGTTATTAAGGGAATTAGTCCAGCTTTTTTGCATGCATAAAATCCTCATGGAGGACGGACACAAGCCAAGTGTAGAGAAACAACGCCGACTAAATCCAATCATGAAATAGGTGGTAAGAAAGGAAGTGATTAAGTGGCTTGATGCAGGTATTATATTTCCAATCTCGGATAGCAAATGGGTAAGCCCTGTTCAATGTGTACCTAAGAAAGGGGGATGACTGTAGTGGTTAATGAAAATAATGACTTAATTCCCATAAGAATTGTCACTGGGTGGAGCATTTGCATATATTATAGAAAATTGAACAATGCCACCCGAAAGGACCACTTCCTCTTCCCTTTATTGATCAAATGCTCGATAGATTAGCTGGCCAGGAATACTATTGTTTCTTAAATGGTTATTTGGGGTATAATCAGATTGCTATAGCCCCAGAGGACCAAGAGAAAAGCACATTTACATGTTCGTATGGCACGTATACATTTAAGAGAATGCCCTTTGGTGTCTGTAATGCACCTGCGACTTTTCAAAGGTGTATGATGGCTTTTTTTACTGACATGGTTGAAATATTTGTAGAAGTATTCATGGATGATTTTTCCATGTTTGGGTGCTCTTTTGATAACTGTTTAATGAATCATGATAAAGTACTTGCTAGATGTGAAGAGACGAACCTGGTGCTAAACTGGGAAAAGTGACATTTCACGGTACGTGAAGGTATAGTTTTGGGGCAAAAGGTGTCAAAAAATGGTTTGTATGTGGACAAAGAAAAGGTGGAAGCAATTGAAAAATTTCCCCCACCGACGTCCGTCAAAGTCATTCGCAGTTTCTTGGGCCATGCCAGTTTTTACCGCCGTTTCATTAAAGATTTTTCGAAAATTTCCTCTCCCTTGTGCAGGTTGCTTGAGAAAGATGTCTCCTTCAAATTTGATGATGCCTGTCTGAAAGCATTTGAGGAGCTGAAGGGAAGGTTAGTGACTGCACCAATTATCATTGCTCCGGATTAGGAGCAGCCATTTGAGTTGATGTGCGATGCAAGTGACATAGCTATTGGAGCTGTTTTAGGGAAAATGAGAAATAAAATCGTTCACTCCATCTACTAGGCGAGTAAAACTCTGAATCCAGCCCAAAGGAACTACATAGTTACTAAAAAAGAGTTTCTTGCAGTGGTGTGGGCATATGACAAGTTCAGATCCTATCTAGTGGGTACCTAAGTCATCGTCTGCACAGATCATTCAACTATTAGATATTTGTTTGAGAAGAAAGACGCCAAGCCGAGGCTGATTCGTTAGGTCCTCCTCTTGCAAGAGTTTGACTTAGAGATTTGATATCGAAAAGGGACAGAGAATCAAGTGGCTGATCACTTATCCAGATTAGAAAATCAGAACCATGTAGTTGAAGGGGGGTCAATCAATGAAACACTTCTTGATGAGCAGTTATTGGCAATCACCTCAAGTGAAGCCCCGTGGTATGCAGATTATGTGAATTTTATTGCAAGTGGGGTGACATCACCAGTATTGACACCCGATAATAGAAGAAGGTTCCTACATGATGTGAGGCTCTACATGTGGGAAGAGCCATTTTTATACAGGCTATGCACAGATCAGTTGGTGCGAAGATGTGTTCCTGAGGAAGAGATGAATACAATATTGCATGACTGTCACGCTTCGCCATACGGAGGACATCGCGGTGGAGATAGAATCGCCCAGAAAGTTCTACAATTAGGTTTATTGGCCAAAATTATTTAAGGATGCACATGTCATTGTTAAAATATGTGACAGATGCCAAAGAACCAGAACGATCACTAAGAAGCATGAGATGCCTTTGCAGAATATACTGGCAGTAGAGCTTTTTGATGTTTGGGGGATCGATTTCATGGGACCATTCCCATACTCTAATGGTCACAGGAATATCTTGGTGGCGATCGATTACATGTATAAGAGGATAGAGGCCATTGCTCTTCTCACTAATGACACAAAGGTAGTGGTGAGCTTTGTAAAGAAGCACATCTTCACACGCTTTAGTACTCCTAGAGTGTTGATAAGTGATGGAGGAACTCACTTCTGCAACAAATTGCTGAATAATGTTCTTGCAAAATATGGAGTTAAGCACAAGGTTTCCACTGCCTATCACCCCCAAACGAGTGGTCAAGTGGAAGTTTCAAATAGAGAGGTAAAGCAGATTATGGAGAAAACAGTAAGTGGAAATAGAAAGGACTGGGCCGGGAAGCTAGACGACGCATTATGGGCATATCGAACTGCATACAAGACTCCCATAGGTACTTCTCCGTATAAATTATTTTATGGGAAAGCATGTCACTTGCCTGTCGAGCTTGAACACAAGGCCTACTGGGCAATTAAAAAGCTGAATATGGATATGGACTTAGCGGGTGAGAAGAGGTTGTTGCAACTTAACGAGCTTGATGAATTTCGATTGCACGCATATGAAAATGCCAAATTGTACAAAGAAAAGACTAATAGGTGGCATAACAAGCACATCCAACATCGAGAGTTTGAGCCGGTGCAAGAAGTTCTTTTGTTCAATTCGAGGTTGAAGCTTTTTTCCGGAAAGCTTAAGTCTCGTTGGACAAGTCCTTTCATTGTGGTAAGTGTGAGGCCTCATGGAGTTGTGGAATTACAGGATATGAGCTCAAGTGGTACCTTCTTGGTAAATGGCTAGAGGATAAAACATTATTGGGGCGGTGACATTGCACGTCACAAGACCTCGGTGGACTTGGCGGATGCTTAAAAATGGGTTGAGTCGTGCCGCGATATTAAATCAGGCGCTCGTTGGGAGGCAACCCAATTTTTATTGCTTTCCTAGTTTAACTTCTTAATTTTTCTTTTAGAATAGGTAGAGTATTGCTTTTTCTTTATAGGTCTAGAAATTTTAGATGTAATAGTATAAGACGTGTAAATTGGGTATATATAAGGCTAGGGGGATCGAGATGTGTAGTAAAAAAAAATTTAACGTGAACAACACCCAGCGCTGCCTGTGGCGCCAAAACCAGTGTGCTCCAACACCCCAGCACCAGGCAGAGTGCCCCGCGCCCAGCTGGGGGTCAGGTAAGTTTTTCTAATTTTTTTTATTATATTCTAAACCTATATCCATTTAACCCAACCCAAATACCCATTTATAATAATATTAACACCCATATCCTTACCCAAACCCACGCAAACAACTCAAACATCCAAAAGCTTGAGAAGCGAATGACCAAACAAAAATATACCTCTGCTTCTGCCCGCTTCCTCTCTTCATCCTCACGAAAATTTCCATCAATTTTTTCCTTCTTTCTTGCACCCTTTCTCCAGGTATGTTTTTCTTCTTCTATTTTATTTCTTGTTGTGTTTTAACTAGTAGATAAACATATTCCCATTCCCAAGAGCCCTAATTCCCCATAGTTTTTCCCATGTAGTTCTTATGAAATTTTTATGGTAGATGATTTGTTTTGGTATTGTGTGTTTGATGTGTATACAGAGTAGTAAACTAGAATTCCCTCTACTTTGTTGAAAATTGGGAGGGCCACCATGTTCCACCATTGTTGAATTATAAGAACACACTTCATGCCCACATTATGTTTGTTTAAATGCTTGAAAGAGGATTTTTGGTGCACCGGTGAAGTCTAAGTAACCGAATGCAATTGTGTATGTATTGAGGCTAAGTGTGGGGTGTATAGGGATTGTTTTACATGCTAGGGGATGTGGCTTTGATGAAGAACATGTTCTTACACCATTGATTGTATATGTTGTATGTTGTAGAATCTTGTAAGTTAGCTTAATTTAGTATAGTCTAGTATTTGTGAAAGGTGCATACCATATGCCTTTTGCTTACCTTATTGTGAATTCATGTTGCCATGACCAATCATTATTGTGTATCTTGGGGAAGTCTTGATTACCCATAGCTTTGATGTGCAACACTTGTATTTGTGCCTTCGGTTTTAAGTGTGGGTTCATTTTATGATTTGCACGACAACCTTAGACATATTTCTTGAACCATTCTCACATTCATGTTTACTTGTGTTGAAGGATACTATGGCTCGTGATAGCACTAGCAAAGGCAAAGGCAGTGTAAAGTCCCCCACCACCTCTCCGGCGACCAAAAAATGCAATCAAGGTGAAAACTCTTCACGGTAGCCTAAAGACAAGCAGGTCGTCGAAGGATCTCAGCCCATGCCACCGAGGCCAAGACCTCATTTGGATTTGGTCAATGATGCGGCTATGGCATGGCACAAGCACTTCGCACCGTCTGGGTGGTATATTTCTGAGATGGGGATTAACACTGCAGCCTTAGGGAGGAAATTCCCGGAGATACTTGATAGGCTGCGAGCTCTAAAGATGGACAAGTTCTTGGAGTGGCCAGGGCATGCCAACCTGAGCATGGTTCGGGAGCTGTATGCTAACTGGAATTACAAACGGTGCACTTCACATGTAAGAGTAATAGACGTGACGCCGGGCAGGGAGTATTTGTGTGACTATTTGGGGGTTGCAAATGCCGACCCAGGGAGACACCAACGCTTGATCCGAAGGCCAAAATATAAGCTCATACATCACACTCTTTGTGGCTTAGATTCCAATGTTAAGTGGATATGGAAGCAGGGCAGCAATCACCTCTCTATGTTATGTTCAGACTTCAATACAGCTGCCAAAGTGTGGCAGAATTTTGTGCAGGCGAGACTAATGCCGGCGGAGCACAACAGTGACTGCTCTCGAGCTAGAGTGTGTCTCATATTCTCCTTGATGACCGGCCGACCAATTAATGTAGTTGAGATCCTGCTCAATGAGATGGAGCGCATGAGGTTTGGGCGACAGATTCAACGGTTCTTCTTTGGTAATATACTTACTCAGTATATGCTATCTCGAGATGTGCCGGAGTACCCCGAATATGATGAGATGGTGGAGGCTCCGACTGAGCATATGGACATCACATATGTGGTGGAGACATCGTCCAAACTCACCCCCACTGCTTGAATGGAGCGAGAGGAAAACTTCAACAGGTACATTTATAACTTGTTGAATCTACTCATGAGCAGGGCTGGCATTACAGACACGGAGCGTACGCATTTGCACGATGACTTTTCCAGTGCGTCCAAGGAGATGTTGGGGATTTCACCTGGCAGCCCCATTCACTCGTCTGAGGACATCAACTCTACCAAAGGATCAGATACTGAGGATGAGGATGGCAATGGTGCTACAGGGCCCATGACTTTGGTGCCTTTCAGACGGTATGATGATGACCCCAACGCTGCTGGGGGGAGTGGACTCTGATTGACAGGGAGTTTTTCTTTTCACCCTACTCCATTTTTCATTTTTACTTGCATCGAGGGCTATGCATATTTCAAGTGTGGGGAGGGAGGAATACTACCTGTGCTGTAGTTGTATATTTTGTATTAACTTTTTTTGTTTTGTTTCTTTCAGTAGCTCTAGTGTAGTCAGTCTAGTTTAGTATTAGATTTTATTAAATGAAAAAAAAAATTAAAAAAACTCGGATTTTTCTCGATGATGGATCTTTTGGAAAATTTTCTTAAGGGATAAAATTCTGATTTAAAAATACCAAAAAGATTTTTGTTTTTATTTTTTATTTTTTTAGAATAGCTAGTAGTATTCCTTGGTTTTTCTTTAGGCACTAGTTCTTTTCCAAGGATGTAGCTTGAACCAGGCACTTTAATGTCTTTTTAGGAATAGTTTAGGAAGAAACTGAGTCGTTCTAAGATACTTATTGACATGGTTGATGCTGGCACATTAGGCTACGACATACACTCTGTTTTCCTGTACAAGTAGTTTGAATTGTTAAGCCTAAGTAAAGTAAATAGCCTATTTTGTGACACCTTTTCTTAGTTGTTTGACTTGTATGCCGCATAGTGTAATGTTGCTTAAATTTCTCATTTAATTATGCTTGCTTGACTTGAAAGTTTAACAGAACTGTCTTGATTGAGTCATGTGCAATGTGTGTGTGAGGATTCGTGATTTTCTATGTTATTCTGTGTAGTCTAGAACTTGCCTCGTGTGTTAATTGAAGTGAAATTGTACGTTGTGCTAATCTAGGAGATGACATAGGTATTTTCGTACTTGATCATGGATGTGCTTGTCACATAAAAATAAAATTTTCTGTTGCTAGCCCCTTTGAGCCTATAGACCTTTCTTTTGGAACCCACATTACAAGTCATACCCCTATTTTATTTTTAATTTGATATTGATGAAATATTTACCTCCTAAGTCACTTAGTCGCTAAAAGAAGTAAGGTTAGAAATTGGGGAGTATCTTTTGAGTGGAACCGTGGAAGGGCCCGTTGGTGTACTAAAGTTGAAATTAAAGGTCACTAGCCGGTGAACTTTCTTGTATAGAGTATGTGAAAAAAAAAAAAAGAGAAAGAAAAATTTAAAGAAAAAAAATTGATAGTGAAAGTATATAGAAAAATAAACACCTCCAATTCTTATTGTTTTGTGCTAGTGAAAAGTAGAGAAGTGCTTAATTGAAAAGAGGGCTATGTTGTATATGGCAAGTGAATGGGTTGAGAAGAATATGTGCTTGAATTGTAAATGTAGTATTTTAAAAGTGCTTAGGAGGGTTAGCACTATTCCTAAATGTATCCTACCCGCCCCTTAGCATATATTGCAACTTAAAAGTCCTAATTGATCCTAGATTTGGATAGCTTAAATTAGTAGAGATATACACTAAGGGCAAGCTTATGGTACGACCACGAGATGCATATGAATTCTTTGTGAGAGTGAGTGAATTTTGTTCAATTGTGTGATGTCCTTAATCTATATTCAAAAGTATATTTGAATATGTGGACCAATTTATACTCACTCTTTTGTTTGTTGGTGAGGGCACATGATCTCATGAATGATTGGTAATGTTGTAAACTTTCTTGTTGGATAAGTGCATGAATTGAGGGTTCTTAGTGGTTGAAAGTTGATTGTTGAGGTTGGGTGGTGACAAATAGGTTGTTGGAATTTATAGAATTGAAATATTCTACTTGGGTATGCTTAAACGGGAAGAATGTGAAATTTTTGTGTGTTCATGCTTGTGTGCCGGTATTGATCGTGGTCAAGGGGTATAGTATGTGGTTGAAGGTTAGGGTGCTCCTCTATGATTGAACTTTGTACGTAGTTGGGGGTTTATTAGATTTTCCAATTGCTCGAGGAAAAACAAGAGTCTAAGTGTGGGGTGTTGATGTTTAGCTTAAAGTACATATATTTTTATGTATATCGCCTCATATTTTAATCTTGTTTCATGAATTTGGGATGTTAAATGCTATGAATTATATTAATTTAAAGTGTTTTTACTTGTAGGAATGATTCGGGAGCAAGTGGGGGCAAAACGTGCAAGAATTGAAGCCAAAACGGACAAAATCGAAAAAGAAGCCAGTTGGGCGCCACAGACAGCACCTGGTGCCACCTGTGGCGCTGAAAACAGTATGCTAAAAAATTGGGGCGCTATGGAGGGTGCCTGGCGCTGGGCTGGGCGCCGGTTACGTGAAATTTGGCCTATTTCGCCCAGGACAAGGTTTATTCGACCCTAGACCTATCCAACACGTACAAAAGGTAGACTAAGCCTAAGTTTGAAGGGGAGACCCACCTTGGAGCAAAACAATACACGCAAGAAACATTGAGGAGCAAGAATATCACTGAATTTTTCATCTTTTCTAGTATTTTCAATTATTCAAAACTTATGCAATTGTTTGCTATTATCATGAATGGCTAAAACCTATTGTTCTAGGTTCATGGGTAAAACATGAATGTTGTTGTTTGAAGTTTAATTCGACGAAGTTGATTTTATCATATTGGGTTGTTTATTTAATTCTGTTCTTTATTAATTTGCTGAGTAGCTAACAGTGAGATACTACCTACGAATTTAGAGTTGAACTCGAAAGTGGAAACTCTAGATTGCATATAGAATTAAAAACTGGATGGACTCCCGATAAGCTGTAAAGCAAACTCATATTCCACCTCCCCAACTCGCTTCAACACCTTAAATAGGCCAATAAACCTTGGGATCAACTTTCCCTTTTTTTCGAACCTTATGGCACCCTTCACCAGCGAGACTTTCAAGAGAACTTTCTCGCCGACCATGAATGATATATCATGCGCCTTATGATCTGCGTAACTTTTCTGTTTGGATCGTGCTGTGCAAAGTCTTTCCTGAATTAGCTTGACCTTCTCCAAGGCATATTTCACCAGATCTGTACCATACAACTTAGCCTCATCGGGGTCAAACCACCCGATCGGAGAACGACATCGCCAACCATATAAAGCCTCATATGGGGCCATCTCATTGCTGGACTGATAATTGTTGTAGGCAAATTCAGCCAAAGGCAGGAACTGGTCCCACTGACCTCCAAAGTCAATCATACATGCCCAAAGCATGCCCTCCAAGATTTGAACTGTCTGCTCCGATTGCCCATCTGTCTATGGATGAAATATTGTGCTAAGCTCCACACGGGTCCCCAAACTCACTCTGAACAATCCTCCAGAAATGGGAAGTGAACTGAGGGCCTCTATCTGATATGATGGAAACATTCACACCGTGCAACCGGACTATTTCCCAAATGTAAATCTAAGCCAACCTCTCTGAAGAGTAAGTAGTCACAATCGGAATAAAGTGTGCCGACTTGGTCAACCTGTCAACAATGACCCATACTGCATCAAACTTCCGCAAGGTCCGGGGCAATCCCACTACGAAGTCCATAGTGATACGCTCCCACTTCCACTCAGGAATGGGCATCTACTGAAGTAGGCCGCCTGGCCTCTGGTGCTCATACTTGACCTGCTGGCAATTCAAACACTTTGCCACATAATCCATTATGTCCTTCTTCATTCGTTGCCACCAATAATGTTGCCTCAGTTCATGATATATCTTTGTAGCACCTGGGTGTATAGAATACCTCAAACTATGTGCCTCTGCTAGAATCCTCTCCCTGAAGCCATCAACATTAGGAATACATAGGCGACCCTGGAGTCGCAGGACACCATCTTCGCCAATAGAAACCTCCTTGGTACTACCCTGTAGCATCGTCTCTCTGAGAACTGCCAAATGCGGATAATCAAACTACAGGGCCTTGATCTCCCCTAACAATAAAGATTGTGCAATAACACACACAAGGACTCGTCTGGGCTCTGAAATATCCAACCTCACAATTTTTTTAGCCAAGGATTGAATGTCCAAAGCTAGTGGCCTCTCCTCCGCTGGAATGAATGCCAAGCTACTCGTACTATCTGCTTTCCTGCTTAAGGCATCCACGACCACATTTGCCTTGCTCGAATGATAAAGAATGGTAATGTCATAATACTTCAGTAACTCAAGCCACCTACGCTTACTCAAATTGATATCCCTCTGCTTAAACAGATGCTGCAAGTTGCGATGATCAGTATCAACCTCACATGACACCCCATACAGATAATGCCTCCATATCTTGAGAGCATGGACAATCGCGGCCAACTCTGAATCATTCACATGATAATTCTTCTCATGAATCTTTAGCTAGCGCGAAACATATGAACTAACTTGCCCCTCCTGCATCAATACACATACCAAACCAATGCGTGAAGCGTCACAATATACTGTATACGAACTTGAACTGAAAGGCAACACAAGAACTGGTGTTGTAGTCAAGGCTGTCTTGAGCTTCTGAAAGCTTGCCTCACAATCATCGCACCAATTGAAAAGAGCACCCTTCTGTGTCAATCTAGTCAGAAGTGATGCAAAAGATGAAAAACCATGCACGAATCGCTTGTAATAGCCTGCTAACCCTAGGAAGCTCCTGATCTCGGTCACTGAAGTAGGACATGGCCAACTCTAAACTGCCTCAATCTTCCTGGGATTCACCTTAATACCCTCTCCTAACACGATATGCCCCAAGACTACTACTCATTCTAGCCAGAACTCATAATTGGTGAACTTAGCATACAACTTCTGCTCTCGCAAGGTTTGAAGCACTACCCTTAAATGCTGCTCGTGCTCCCCCAGGCTACGGGAGTATATCAAGATGTCGTCAATAAAGACGATCATAAAGGAGTCAATATAAGGCCTAAATACTCTGCTCATCAAGTCCATAAATGCTACTGGGGCATTAGTCAAGCCAAATGACATCACCAGAAACTCATAATGGCCATATCTCGTCCGAAATGTTGTCTTCGGAACATTCGAGTCCCGAATCTTTAACTGATGATACCCTGACCTTAAGTTAATTTTTAAGAACATCCTAGCACCTTGAAATTGGTCGAACTAATCATCAATGCGCGACAACGGGTACTTATTCCTGATGGTAACCTTATTCAACTGGCGGTAGTCAATGCACATCCGCATAGTCTCATCCTTCTTCTTCACAAATAACACTGGTGCGCCCCAAGGTGAAACACTGGGTCTAACAAACCCCTTTGCTAACAACTCCTCAAGCTGCTCCTTCAACTCTCTCGGAGCCATACGATATGGTGGGATAGATATAGGCTGGGTACCTGGAGCCAAATCAATACAAAAGTCAATATCACGATCCGGTGGCTTGCTAGAAAGATCAAAAGGAAACACATCGGCTAACTCCTGGACTACTGGGACTAAATCAATCGTTAGGGACTCTGCGGTGGTGTCCCGAACATAAGCTAGATAATCCAAACACCACTTCTTGACCATATGCCGAGCCTTCAAGAAAGAGATAACCCAACTGAATGTATCAACTGTGGAGCCCCTCCACTCTAACCCTAGAAACCCTGGAATCAACAATGTGATAATCTTAGCATGGCAATCAAGGACAGCGTGGAATGGGTATACCGATTCATGCCTAGAATGACCTCAAAATCAATCATATCAAGCAATGTGATATCTGCTCTAGTCTCGAAACCACAGAAGGTGACCACATAGGACCGGTAGATTCGATCCACAACCACACAATCACCCACAGAAGTAGACACATGAACAGGAGTGCCCAAGGGCTCATGAGTAATACCTAGAAAACGAGCAAATAGAGATGACACATATGAATAGGTGGACCCTGGGTCAAATAATACCGAAACATCTCTACCACAGATAGAAATAATACCTATGATAACGGCATCTGAGGCCAATACATCTAGTTTGACCGGAAGATTATAGAATTTGGCTGGAGCACCGGCTGGCTGGCCTCCACCCGATTGAGCAGTAGCTAGCTGACCTCTCTCTGTCTGGCCTCTACCTCTAGGACAGCCCTACTAGTCTGCCCTCCACCTCTAGGTAGCGGGGTAGCCAGTGCTAAAATCATAGGCTGCTGACCCTGCTATACCGACTTGCCCCGAATCCTAGGGCAGGTCCTCTTTATTTGGCCTAGGTCTCCACACTCATAGCAAGATCTGGGCACCATAGCCTGTTGCCCGTAAGCCTGGACCTGATAGCCTGAATACCCACTGGAGGAACCACAAATGGCTGGAGGACGGTATGAACTCTTTGGCGTAGCACTGGAATATAAGCCAGAAGAACCCTAGGGACCTGAATGTCTACTAGAGGAACCATGAATAGCTAGTGAGCGATAAGAACTCTCTCATATGGCACTGAAATAGGGGCACGCTAGAGCACCCCGAGCCGGTGGTGGTGCTGGATATGGGGGCTTGCTAGGCTAACCCCTACCAAACTGACCTCTACCCCTAGCCGGGGCACCTTTGAAATCTCCGAAGAATCGGGTCCTCTTGTCCTGCTGAACCTGCTCTCTGCCTCTCAAACGGTAGCCCTCAATCCTCCGAGCAGTCTCCACCACTAGCTGATAAGAAGTCCATATCTCCACCTATCGGGCCATGTTGGCCCTAATGCCTAAATGCAACCCTGCAACAAACCTCTACACCCTCTCTGTGTCAGTAGGAAGTATCATCAATGTATGGCGGGATAACTCTGAAAACCTCGCCTTATAATCAGTCACAGACATCTGACCCTGCTCAAGCTGCTCAAACTGGTACTGCAGCTCTTCCTTCTCAGAGGGTGGAATATACCTGTCTAGAAATAACGTGTGAACTGACCCCAAGTCATAGGAGGAGAGCTTATGGGTCTACCAAGAACATAAGACTGCCACCATCTACGGGCCCTTTCCCTCAAGCTGAAAAGTGGTGAAGTCAACTCCATGCAACTCCACTATCCTCATGTAGTACAGTCCGTTCCTGCACCTATCAATGAAATCCTAAGCATCCTCATGACGCTTACCCCCGAAGACAGGAGGGTGAAGTCTAGTCCATCTATCCAACAGCTTCTATGGGTCACCATCCGCAGTTGGTCTGGGATCGGGCACCGCCGCAACAACTGTCTAAGCCCCATCCCCCGGTAGTGCACCCAGAGCCTGATATACTGCAACTGCATGACTATGAGCCTGGGCAGTAGGGGTCTGTGCTCCCCCTCCTATCTGTGATGTAGCTGGATCCGCTGGAAATAAACCAGCCTGAGTCATGGTGTTCATGAACTGTAGCATCCGGCCCATGATCTCCTGAAAACACGATGTTGTCATAAAGTCCGCCAGGGTAGGCTCAGCTGCGGGCACCTCGCCCTGCTCCTCAATAGTAGGATCTCCCGCCGAATCTGCTAGGGGTGCTACTGGAACAGCTCTGGGATGCCTGCGTCCCCTACCTCGGGCTGGTGCCTTCCCCCCGGCCTCTATCTCGGCCTCTACAAACGGGGGTAGTGGCGCATCCCAGGTCAGGAACATCTGTCGTGCGAGTCCTCACCATTTGTGAGAGAATAGAAAAGAGAAACTTAGTGTACCATCCACTGCACGATAGGGAATGAATAAAGAGTAGTATCCTAATACCCTATAGCCTCTCAAAGATAAATACAGACGTCTACGTACCAATCCACAAGACTCTATTAGGTTTGCCCATGACTCATGAGACCTACTAGAACCTGGGGTCGTGATGGCACCCAATACCGTTGTCGGGCAAGCCAACGCGAAAATATTAATAAATTATCATTTCACTTACTAAAACAGATACAACATTTCCTTAATTAGAAATTAAAGCATGCAATAATAATCAATATTCAGAAATAGTTATACATCCCAAAATAGTAGTCTACTAATATGTGTGCCATGACGTGGTGTCACAAGTATGTGGGCAACTAGTAGAATATATAAAAGAATGATACTACACTATTGTCTGAAATAGAATAGACAACCAAAAATAAATAAAAGGCTCCATCAGGCTGTTGAACGTCATAGGAAGAGAGCAACTCACCGTGGAATCTCGGGCAATCAAGGATATGCACCAGCCTGGTAGTCAGATGTACCTGCGTCAGATCCTGTACATTTAAGTACAGAAGCATCGCATAAGTACATAAACAATATGTACCCAGTAAGTATCCTGTCTAATCTCGAAGAAGTAGAGATGAGAGGTCGACATGACACTTACTAGGGTCAAATAACACGATAGGTGATACACTAAGCATGGATGACACAATAAATAACGTGTTTATATCATGAAACAACAAGCCCTTAACTAGGTGATATAACAGTTAACCCATTTTATTTCAAGGCATATAACAATGTTCCATCCACAACAATATACCAGTCAACAAGCATACGCAAGTAGTGCCGAGGTCGTACGGCTCGATCCAACATAAAAATAAAGTGTGCACTGCCGGAGGGTCGAATGGCGCGAACCATAGATGCATCTATTACTCCGCTCGCGAGTCATACATGCGACGCAGTCAAATGTATTTAAACACATCAGCAGGCAGACAGAATAGACATCAGGAGAACAAATACTCACAAAATATCAACTTTCCCTTTAAAAGGGCAAGAATATAGTGTTCCACTTATTAGATCCGTTTACCATATTCAACAAGATTTAAGAAGCCTCGAGTTAATCATAGAGTCACAAGAACATCACATAAAAACATGTTTTAGGGTCCTAAACTACCCGGTCTTAAGCATACTAGTAGCTACTCACGGGCTCTTGTCACCAAGCACGTACGTAGCCCCCACATTTAATGATAAATTATTCAATTATTATACCTAAGGGGACAATTTCCTCTTACAAGGTTAGATAGGAGATTCACTTCGCTCCAAAGTGAACTTCCAATACCAAGAACGAGCCCGAACTCTCAATCTGGAGCTGAACAATCCAAATCTAGTTAGATAAAGCGGGAACTAGTCAATACAAGCTTACAAGATCGCATTCTAACTATTAAAATAATTCCCCAACCTTAGACACAAGTTTTCTAAAATCCGTCTGCGAGGCCACGTGCCCAGATTTCAACTTTTTTTTAAGAAAATTGTTCCTTGTAACCTAAGGATCAATAATATATGATTTCTACTTTGTTTCATAACCAATTTCGTGGTAAAATCTAAGTTTTATCGAAACCCTAGGTTTTCTCTAACCCCTTGATTTTCCTAATCTTTGGGTGTTAATCTACCCAAAACTCGAGTATTAAACTTACAAATAAGGGGGATGAACTTACCTCAATATGCTATAAGGAAATCTCCTTTCAAGAGCTCCAAAATCGCTCAATACCCGAGTGCCAAATGGTTAAAAATGGCTGGTTATCGTATTATATGAAGCTCACTACTTCAGCAATTTCCGCATCTGCGGTCGGGGGACTGTATCTGCGGTCCCACTTCTGCGAGAGGGAGGCCGCATATGTAGAATTGGCTAAGCGGGCTAGGTCCATTTCTGCGGTCTTGAAGCCGCTTCTGTACAGCTGCTTTTGCAGCTAAGGAGCCAACTCCTGCGGTTTAGCATGGCCAGCCCTGGGCTGCATCTGCGTGGCTACGACCGCACCTGCGGCTGACAAACCGCGGGTGCGGTTATGATAGCAACTGAAGCTTCAACACTTCTTAAATTTTTTAACTTCACTCGAGCCTCGTCCGATTGTTGCTCGGGGCTTGCAGGCCCCGCCCGAACATACCGACAAGTTTGAAATCATGAAACAGACTTGCTCGAACCTTCGGATCGCACGAAACATCACTAAATCTAAGAATCACCCCCTAAAACAAACCAATTGAATCAAACTTATGAACTTCAAGTTCTTAATTCACTTCCTACGTGCCGAAACACACTTAGACTACTCGGATTGACACCAAATTTTGAGGGTAAGTCTCAAATGTTATATTGGACCTTTACTGGGCTTCGAAACCAACATACGAGCCTGATATCAATGTGATCAATCATGATTTAGTTTCCTTAAATCCTTGGAATTTTAGTTTTAACAATTTCTAATAAAAAATTCATTACTCGGGCTAGGGACCTTGGAATTCGATTCCGGGCATACGCCCAGGTCTCATATTTTCTTACGGATCCTCTGGGACCGTCAAAATATAGATCCGGGTCCGTTTCCTAGAAATATTTACCAAAGTCAAACTTGGCCTTTTAAGAAAAACTCAAGGATTCAAATGGGCTTATATCAATCCAAACCCTTCCAAATCCCGAACCAACTACCCCCACAAGTGGCAAATTAGCTAAAGAAGTGCGGGAAGTTTTATTTAGGGGTACGGGATTCTAAAAAGTAAAATGAACGGTCGGATTATTACAATATATGATTTAATTCAATACTAATTCCAGTAGATAAGTCAGTCTCGACCTCGAACCCAAGTCACCTCGAGATTGGTCAAGAACAATAAAGCAAGAATAATAAAGCTAAAGGACAATTCTAATCAACAATGAGCGAGAAAAGTAAGAGAGTATATTCTTTTCCAATGAGTAGATGATGTTTACAAATGATTGGGGTCCCCTTTATATAATAGGGAAACCCTAAATAAGGTACATTTTCATTTACTATAAAGTATCTTATTGGGACAACTGTCTAACCGCCCAGTATGGATTCGTAGAAATCTATTCCGGGATTTACACCATGATCTTAGGGACGTGGCAGGAATCTTTCTCATTCTGTTACAAATCCATAACGGTATTATCTCGGGGTTGAGCATACTCAGCTTCGATACTCATCGTACTTTGATCCTCGGGCATTGCGCTCTGTCTTCGAGCTCGAGTCTGGTCCATCGAGCTCGAACTCGACCTTGCTTGAACTCAGGCTTAAGGCGACCCCTCGAACCCGAAAAATCGGGCATACCTGATTTCGACCGTACACAATAATACGAATAATAAATTGGTATGTGGAAAAACAAGAAAAATGGAATTTAATCAACGACATTTTATATACGAGATCAACTATTCAGTTGATGTTTTACTTGAGGGAAAGGAGGGAGACAAATGAAGTACTATACCTTGTACTCATAGAACCATATCCACGTAGTTTTCATTTTATAATATTTAGGTCAATGGCTAACCAAAAATTTTTAACACTAATTTGTAACTAATTTTCAATTTTTTTAATGCTAATATGTGGTCGTAATAGTTAATCTACACATTGTAATAATTAATCTACACTTGCAACGACTAATTAAGAGTGAGGAGGATCAATCCTCCAGGTACAACAATAACAACAATCAAAGCAGCGAAATCTCACAATTAATATTTGAAAAGAGTAGTATATTAGTAACAAGTAAGGTTTTGGGCTCAAGAAAAGATGAAAAGAAGTAGTAACGACAAGCAGTAACAAAACCACAATAGTAAGAAAATAAATTTTCACAGCAGATTACTTGTTCATTCGATTGTGTTCATATACAAACAACAACTAGTTTTTAAAAAATATAAAAAAAAAAGTGTATTACTTTGATTTTTTTTTCCCGAAATTAGTAACTTGAAGCATGGACTTTGAGAAGTAGAGAAGTATCGGTTGCTGATTAGTGATTAGTGTATGCAGAAAGTCAGCTCAATGACAAGGACAAGAGAAGGTTAATGCTACAGGTGAAGAGGAAAGTGGACTATATCTATTTCTTTTTAACTAAATTAATTTATATGTACTAATATTGTAAAGAATATTTGCACTATTAAAGGTAGATTGACTTGCTATAACACGTTAAGATTTATTTTCTAAGTTATCACACATATATTGTTTATGTTGTAATCGCAAGTACCTTCACTAATGATGTAAAAAAATACTATAAACCGTTACACTCCACTACTAGAAATCCGGAAAAAAACAACCAAAATTTGACGATCAAAATTGGTGTGTCAAGAAAAGCGACCAACTTTGGTCGCTAAATTGGAAAAAATAATTAAATAATTATTCTAAATACATTAGCGACCAAGGTTGATCGCTTTTTGGTCGATAATCCGGACTGGTCAGACTTGCTTGGTCAAAGAAATACTGAAATTAGCGACCAACTTTGGTCGCTAAAGGGAAACCCACTTATAAAATTTTAATAATTATATTATTATTTAAAAAAATTATAAAATATAAATAAATATAATTTAAAATTAGCGACCAAGCTGGTCGCTAATGAAAGGGGAAGCAGATAGAGACCAAGTTTGGTCGCTAATATGGGACCCAGTTATAAAATTTTAATAATTATATTATTATTTATAAAAAATTATAAAAATAAATAAATAAAATTCAAAATTAGCGACCATTACTTTGGTCGCTTACGAAAGGGGAAGCAGATAGAGACCAACTTTGGTCGTTAATCTGGGACCCAGTTCTAACGTTTAACAATTATATTATTATTTTAAATATTATATAAAATATACATAAATCTGATTTAAATTTAGCGACCAACTTTGGTCGCTAATTATAATTTCTAGATAATTGGCGACCAACTTTGGTTGCTAAATATAATTTCTGGATAATTAACGACCAAAGTTGGTCTCTCTTCAGGTCAACATTGGTCAAAATAAAAAATCACTTATATTTACTATCTAAATAATATAAATGTAATCCGTTAACACTTTTGTAATACAAGGGATGAATACATTAAAATATACTCTAACATGCTATATATGTAGTTAAAGTAGTATAATGAAGCGTGTATGTGTGTCTATATCTATATATATATATATATATATATATATATATATATATATTTCTTTTAGGTAGGGGTGTTCATGGTTCGATTTTTTCCTAAAAAGAAACCAAACCAAGTAAGTCGGTTTTTCAATTATTAGAACTAAACCAAACCAATTAAGTCGGTTTTTCTCGATTCGGTTTATGTTGGTTTTTCGATTTTTTCGGTTATTTGTCAGTTTTTTCTTAAATATAAAACATACACTACCAAACACATATTTCGACGACCATATTTTCAATGTAACACTATTAAATTAATTACTCTTTGTGAAATCTATTATTTACCAAGATATATTGATGATAATTGAATCAAATAGTGATGAATAATTTAAGGACTCAATTAAAAATAGAATTTTTACCTCCTATAGCAAAGGTTAACACCTTATTTATTTTAAATAAATACCATTTAAAAAAATTATATTCTATAGATACCTTTTAAGACTTATAGCAAAATATTTAATTTTGGTTACCTCCTAACCCTAAGCCACTAATACGCTAATCAGTTATATTATTTTCTTTCTCTCTCTACTTTGTTATATCCCATTCTTTTCCCTCATCCCATTAAAATTTTCGATCTCCTCCTCCTTCCACCGGATTTGTGCAAAGCATAAAAGATTCAAAAGGTAAGCAAATACTTTATTGGTGATATTATGTGCAAAGTACAAAAGATTCCAAACAGTTTGGGTCTATGTATTCTATGAAGTTGCTGATGATAAAGGTTCATGTTAGGCAAAGGGAATTAACGTTGTACTGAAGCTACAAGAGTGGTCGGAGCTCGCGGCGGGACCGAGATGGAAGACTTTCATACGGCGTTTCAATCAGAGTAAAAGTGGAAAGTAGTCGCCTCCGCAATTATAACCAAAGCTTGTTATTCCATCTGACTTGCCTTCCCATGATTCAGTTTCAAATCAACTTTATCAATCCAGAGCAATTCCACCTGACATCCACGCCAACACTTTATCTTTCGCGATGGAGAAAAATATTTCTTTTAATATATTTAAATGTAATTTCAACGTATTACGCTATATTTTCGTATATTTTATTGTGTTCATTGTCTTTTTTTTCATTGTAATTCAATGTATCTCATTGTATTCTATATATTTTATTGTATTCTTTGTCTTTTTTTTCCATTATATTTCAATGTATCCCACTGTATTTTATGTATTTCATCGTATTCACTGTCTCGCTATATGCTATGAATGTATTCATAAGTTTTTTTTAATCAAATAATTTATGTATTCAGATGTATTATATAATTTCTCTGAAGATTGCTATATTTTTTAGGTATATTTCGGTTGAGAATCTTTTTTATAACTGAAAATACAAAATTTGTGTGTTATAATTGAGCTTTTTGAGTTATATTAGGAGTCTATTATGTTAATTGATTCACTTTTTGTTTTAAAAACAGTGTAATCACCTATTTCACGCCGTGAATACAGTCGAATACAATAATCTGTCCAGCTGTAATCCCATGTTTTACTTCATGAATACAGTCAAATACACTCGAATACAACACCTGATTAGCTAGACTTCCCTGATTCACACCTATTTTTACTACTGTATTCATAAATACAATAGCTTAAATACATTAAATACAACTTATAAACACATCAAAAGTATCTATAATCCGTAATATAGCAAATGATATCTATAGACGGCTAATTACTGCTAAACGATAGTGTTTTATGAAAAATTTTCATTAAAATATGTTATTTTTACTACGAAATAGATTCTTACACTAAACAAAAGAAAACTACCAATCAAACTAGAATGTAAAGGTAAAGAACTATATTAAAAGTGCAAACTATTAAAATTTACCATAAATATTTTGAACTTTATATAACAATACACACACACACACACACACA
This sequence comes from Nicotiana glauca, assembly GCA_026770625.1. Classification (NCBI taxonomy): domain Eukaryota; kingdom Viridiplantae; phylum Streptophyta; class Magnoliopsida; order Solanales; family Solanaceae; genus Nicotiana; species Nicotiana glauca. Next base: position 198,918 of record MU692003.1, read on the forward strand.
CACACACACATATATATATATATATATATATATATATATATATATATATATATATATATAATTTAGAAATAGTTACTCCTATAGTCGGTTTAGTTCGGTTTTTTCTGATTAAAACCAAAACCAAACCAAATTTGATCTGTTTTTTAAATTCAAAACCAAAACCAAACCAAACCAAAAAGTATTGGTTTTTTGGTCGATTTGGTTTGGTTTTCTGTTTGGTTCGGTTTTTCGGGTTTTTTTGAACACCCCTATTTTTAGGTATTGATATAATTGTAAATTGATTCATCGACTTATAACATACTCAGATACATACATACTGTCACGACTCTAGTTCGCCCTCCGTGAACTGTCGTGACAGCACCTAGTCCCTACGACTAGGTAAGCCTAACAAGTGCGGAAAAACAATCGAAACCTTGCGGAAATTATAACTTAAAACCAAGATTTAACAAAATGGAAACCAAATGTAAAATGCCACTCGGCACATACAACACAATATCTCAAACTTCTACAATACTATCCCAAAATTCGGAAACTCACGAAAACACAAGTTGAGAGAAATATAGTAAAAATGCTCTAACTCCGGAATGTATACATCAACAGTATGATAGAAGTGCTAATACTACAAGATAGAATAAAGATAGAGACTCTTCGGTCTGCGGACGCGGCAGATGTACCTCGAAGTCTCCAAAAGCTCTCCCTGCCTCAAGGATGGTAAGTCTGTGCAGCAGTACCTGGATCTACACATGAAAAACATGCACAGAAAGGGCATGAGTACACCGCAGTGGTACTCAGTAAGTGCCAAGCCTAACCTCGGTTGGGTAGTGACGAGGAAGGTCAGGGCCCTACTGAGATATATATATAATGAAAAGACAGGGCAATAAGCAGTAAAACTAAGAGTTGATAATAAGGATCTACACAGTATAATACTAGTGCAATAACGAAAACAGAGATAAAGGAAAACTACAAGGAAATACCCCTCACAACAAGAGAAATAATCGGGATCTCTTGGTATCCTCAATACATATTCCAGGGATCTCTTGGTATCCTGAAGATCTCTTGGTATCCTTCATACACGTGCCAGGGGTCTCTTGATATCCCGCACCTCAATCCAGATCATAATTACGCACAGGGGATCTCCCGGAATGTCGTCCCGTAGTCCCAATTTAAAACACACAGCAGCAGCTCAAGGATATCAAAATAAAAACTAAGTCTGTAGTAAGTAAATAGTAAATTCTAGCCTAATATGCTTCACGTAATGCAATTAAGACAGTTTAAGCAAATAGGTAATTAATTCAACTAAGCATGCTCTTATAAAATAACACATGCTATGTTTACAAGTAGAATAAAACAAGTAACAAAAGAACTCAGTTTTAAATACTTAAAGTAAACCAGATTTCCAACAATTAGCTCAAGTACGCGCTTGTCACCTCACGTACAAGGCATTCAATTACCAAATATCATATCCTAAGGGGAAAGGTCCCTTACACAAAGTTAAACAAGCCACTTACCTCGAACCGGCTCAAAATCAACTAGAAACCATGCCTTTGCCACGAGTATCCGACTCCAAATGGCTCGAATCTATTCATTCAAGTACATAATGTAAAGAACATCTCAAGCAACTGATTCTACGATTTAATTCAAAGCTAAAACACGAAATTAGGTCAAATAACCAAAATGCCCCTCAGGCCCACAACTCGAATCTATTCATTCAAGTACATAATGTAAAGAACATCTCAAGCAACCGATTCTACGATTTAATTCAAAGCTAAAACATGAAATTAGGTCAAATAACCAAAATGCCCCTCAGGCCCACATCTCAAAATCGGGTGAAATTTCTATTTTTGGAATTCTCATACTCTCACGAGTTCTTATGTACAAGAACACTGAAATCGGAGCCCAAATGGCCCCTCAAATCCTCATTTAAAAGCCTCTTAAACTCAAACCCTAATTACCCATTTTTCTCAAATTTCTCATCACTAATTAGGTCTTTAATCACATATAAATGATTTATGAAGTCAAAAAATGTTATCTCCAAGTGATTCCCCTTGAATCCCTCTTCAACCCACTTTAAAAAGCTTCAAAATCACCTAACAATGGAGGAAACTAGGCTAAGACTCACAAAATAAGCCTTTTAAACGTTTTGTCCAGAAATTTTCGCACCTGCGGTTACTGTTCACCGCAGGTGCGGTACTGTTCACAGCAGATGCGGTTACTGTTCACTGCAGATGCGGTTACTATTCACCGTAGATGCGGTTACTGTTCACCGCAAAAGCGAAAAATGCAGAAGCTGAAATTTTAGCAGCTTTCTTCAAGTCCGAATTGATCCGTTAACCTTCCGAAACACACCCGAGGTCCCCGGGACCTCAACCAAACATGCCAACCAATCCTAAAACATCATTCAAACTTGTATCAATCTTCAAAATACTTCAAAAAAACATCAACACACCTATTTTTCATCGAATTCAATCATAAAATTTCCAAAAACTCCAAAAACACATTTTCGATCAAAAAGTCTACCAGACCCCGTCCAAATGACCTGAAATTTTACACAGACATCCCAAATGACATGATGGAACTGTTGCAACTTTTGGAATTCCATTCTGTCCCTCAAATCAAAATCTTACTACCGAATCGGAAATTTCCAAAATTCAACCTTCGGCATTTCAAACCTAAATTAGCTACGGACCTCCAAAACACAATCCAACCACGCCCCTAAACCCGAAATCACCTAACGGAGCTAACAGAACCATCAGATTTCTATTCTGAGGCCGTCTTCACATTGTTCCGACTACGGTCAAATTTCAAATACTTAAGCTCTCATTTAGGGACTAAGTGTCCCAAAACTTTTCGAAACTCAAGACCAAACATCCCGGCAAATCAAAATTGCAGAAATAAACTTGGGGAAAATAGTTAATAAGGGATCGGGGCGTAAATTCCAAAAAAAACCGATCGGGTCATTACATCCTCCCACACTTAAACATTCATTCTGTCACACCTCCTTCTTCCGCTTTGGCTTTACTACACCCCGGGGAAGGGTATAATAAAGAAGGAGTTTTTCCACTTAAAGGACAACCGAAACGAGATTTATTTTTTTTAAAATTCAGAGTCGTCACTTGGGAGATTTATGGTGTCCCAAGTCACCGGTTTGAATCCTTAATCGAGGAAGGGTTTGACTCTGTATTAACAGTTGCGAACCAGAAATCCGGGTAAGGAATTCTGTTAACCCGGGAGAAGGTGTTAGGCATTCCCGAGTTCCGTGGTTTTAGCACGGTCGCTCAACTGCTATATTTGGCTGAAATATCTGATTCTAATACATGTTATCCTATTGTGCAATTTTAGAATTATTTACCGCTTTAATTACTTTATTTAAGAATGTGAACGCCGTTTAAGAACGTGTTTCCGGATCACGTCACATGAAATGCACCCGGATCCTCGACACATTCTTATCCAACGTTTTTGGATTTGGATTTGGGTTGCATGAAATGCACACCCGTATTTAGGAAGGTAATTTTTAGAATCGCGTCTAAATAGACTAACGTGTTGTTATCTTTTGGGAAGGCCGTGAAATTCTCTAAACGGCCCATCCCGAATATCTAAGTATTTTTAATTAAGTAGTTAATGAGGGCCTCACAATTTGTATTCGGTTTAGCGAGGCTCGTCTCATTTCTTATTAAAAAGGCCGTCCTAAAGCAAACTATAATTTTCTATTTAATTTGTCTCTAAAAGGACAATTAATACACAAATATAAATTCGGGCCTCGAATTCAAGTCCGAATTCAAACAAAAGGGGAAACCCTTTTAGCTTGAACCCGCTATCTAATTCAAAACCTAATTTTATGACTTCATTCCCGCGATTCCTAATGATTTAAAATTATTTAAACGAGGGCCATGCATTCTGATATTTTATTCGGCACGACACACCTCGATTCCTATTTTAAAAGGATTGCACCCAATTAAAGCAAACTACTGGTGTTCACAACTTAAGCGAAATGCATAATGCAAAGTTCCGAGTCTATCGGCATCCTTGAACCAATGATTTGAGACCAATGCAGAGGTTTTTAAACTTAAACGAATACGGGCAGCTTTAAACC
>MU692004.1:0-13140 GCA_026770625.1 Nicotiana glauca
CATATATATCATCAAAACAACATAAAAATATGATTATTTAGGGCGTGATTATAGTCAAATTCACCTATTATCAATTATTAAGCAATCTTTAATAACACTATCACCATTGGGCTTGACATTCAATTGGTTTGGGAGAAAGACCAATTATTTTTAATTGTAGGCAAAATAGCATAAATCACCCCTAAACTTGGCTCAGATTATAAATATCCTCCCCGAACTATGTCTGGTCTTAATTACCCCCCTCAACTTGGCCTTTTGAGAGCCATTACCCCCTGATGCTGATGTGGCAAAAAGTATGGGTGCACTCACCTGCCACGTGAATTTTTCTGTCTATGTGGCATTTTTTTTTGAAAAATAATTTTTTTTACTTTTTTAAGAATATTACTTTTTAGATAATTTTTTTCGAATACTATTTATAATAAAACTTGAATAGAATTGCATTATTTAGGCTAAATATTTTTAATTGGTCAAAAATAATAAAGTTTTAGTTAATATTTTTTTGAATTTGACCTGAAAATAAAGATTTATACAATTGAAATAAATAGTCAAGGAATCTAAAAAGTTATAAAAAAAATACGTAGTTTGAAATTAACTATTTGGCTATAATTTTTTATATAGCTATAAATTACAGTGCTATAATTTTTTTTTTTTTTTACAGAATTTACCTAAAAAGGNGACTATGTATTTTTTATAACTATTTAGATGCCTTGACTATTTATTTCAATTGTATAAATCTTTATTTTCATGTCAAATTCAAAAAATGATTAACTAAAAATTTATTAGTTTTGGCCAAATTAAATATTTAGCCTAAATAATGTAGTTATATCCAAGTTTTATTATAAATTTTATTCGAAAAAGATTATCTAAAAGAGTAATATTCTTAAAAAGGTAAAAAAATATTTTATTTTTCAAAAAAATGCCACATAGGCAGAAAAATCCACGTGGCATGCGAGTGTACCCACATTTTTTGCCACATCAGCGTCTAGGGGGTAATGACCCTCAAAAGACCAAGTTGAGGGGGGGAAATTAAGACCGGACATAGTTCAGGGAGGATACTAATAATCTGAGTCTAGTTTAGGGGTGGTTTAAGATATTTACCCTTAATTGTATGCTCTCCTTATTCTGATAAGAAACAAAATATCACTGGATATTTTTTGTTATCACTCTTATATTTTTTTGTTAGCCTAATCTTTTCAATTTGATGCAATAAACATGAAGTTATCATGTTGCATTTACAATCTATGTATTTATTAATTTGGAACTACTGATAGTATTTGATATAAATTACCTTCAAAAATTATCTTTTTGCCCAATAATTCCTCGACGTCCATTATATCTTAAAGCTCATGCCACCGATGTCGATGGTATGACGCTCAGCAATATTAGAGTTGGCTTTTTGTAATATTGAAAGAGAAAAAATAAAAGAAATTAGTCTAAGACGATTGAGGTTTAGCTCTAATTTCTTTTTCCCAATTATAACACAATATTGCCACGTTGTGGAATTGCCACGCTTAGGAGAAAGTTCGATATTTTTAGTTTTAGGACTTTAATCTTACTACTATAGTCAAATAACAATTTTGGTTGGATTTAAAGTTCTAAAATTAAGCAAAATCTTAAATATTACTCCCTCCGTTTCATATTAATAGTCATGGTTACTAAAAATAGTTATCTCAAATTATTTATCATTTTAGAAGTTCAAGACAAAATTGATTATTTTTTTTGTTTTTTACCCTTATTAATAATTATTCTTGAAGATTGGATAACACATTAATAGAATAAATATTCAATGAAAAGAGATTAATCTTATGACATAAATAAGGGTAAAACAGTCCAATCCCTTTGCTAATTAATATTTCTTAAGAGGTGTGTAAAGTGAAACATGACACATACTATGAGACGAAGGGAGTAATACATTTTTATTCAATACGAATAATAGTTTTAAAACAATAGCCCTTAGCTTGGAAGTAGTTGTGATGCCTAAGTTTACGAGAAATTCCCAAAACCATAAACTTCTTTTTGAATATCAGTTATTACTTGTAATTATTATCTGTACTCTTCCACTTCTTATTAATGCAACAAATTTTGACATACGTTCTCAGTTTCCTTTATTATTCGGTCTAGAACTTTCAGTTTCCAAGTACTATTACCAAGATTAAAGGAATAATTTAACTTTCTATAACTTGCATAAATATTGTGAAAACTATTACTTCTTTGGTTGAAAATATTTATTTAGCTGATTGTATAAATCGATATATAACTTAAATTAAAGTTGTTTGGTTGTATATAACTAATATATAATTTAAAGTTGTTTACTTCATTTTTATTTTGTACCGAGGCATAATTATTTATGTTATTGTATTAAAAATACTTTATCAATTTTTTTGATTGTGAACAATAAAAAAAATCATTTCAAATTAAGATTAAGGATTTTTTTCCTTCCGAAAAAGTCGATTTCCTGGGTAGTTTTTAACTTCAAAAGAAACTTCCTATTAGAAGGAAATAGGTCTTAGTTTATCTTAATTTATAACAGATGTTAGAATAACTATCGATTCATCTAAATTTTAAATTATTAACAGTGATTATAATTTTATCTAGCATATATTGTAGCAAAATATAATTAATTTTTCCAATACGGAATTATCTTTGAAGAAAAAATACAGCTATTGAATGGTATTTTATCATTTGTTGACTCAAGAATTTGTTAACTATAATTAGGGTAGTTTTAGTGTAGTTTTATAGTATAGTTTTATTCAACGTAGAATGTAACTGACCAAAACCAAAAGGAATATTAATCAAATAAGGAAAGACTTATAAACATAAGTTTAACTGATTTCAAAATCCTAAATATTAGAAAAATAGTAAAATAACTATTTTGTCTAATATAAAATTTATTTTTAAGGTTACTTTTGTAAACCGACATTGTATTCGTGCTTTTATAATAATATAGATATAGATAGATATAGATTTGAATAACATTGATGAAATTTGCCCTCCATTTGGAAAAGTTACTCGTTTTGTTTCACAACAAAACTGTTACAAAGTTTAACTTGATGACCCTAAATAAAATTTACCCTCCAATTATTATCAATGAATTTTGTCACAATTTTAGTTTCCGTACAAAGTTTTAGGTTTGTGCGACGAAACAACACGAACACACATATTCACATTAAGATGCTCATTATTTTCTTTATACGTAGAACAATATAAGTGCATATTGTTTTTATACAACTTTTGAGCAGGTTAACCTGTACACAACACAGCTTTCTTAGCCCTATCGTAGAAACTTGCACACAACAATTACACTTTGAAACTTGCACACAACAAACAATCCAAAAGTCAATCCTTCCAAATTGAGATAGTAATTATTAACCAGAAAGAAAATGAAAAAGAAACAGTATTAAAAAACCACACATCTGTCCTCGTTTTGTCGTACGTAACAAACCCAAACATCACCAATTAAAGCTGATAGCCTCAAAATGCAGGTTTTCTGCCAAGCCAGAAGCACATATTTTGGCAACTTCATGTCTCATGCTCTGTGGCCCGCAAACCACAACTCCAACATCTGATGCTTTGCAATCAAAAAGTATTCCTGCATGTCATGCAGTTCAAATAATTAGTTCCTTTCATAACAATTATTTCTAAGAAGATTAGTGTGTGTGAGCGCTCAGGGGCGGAGCTACAGCCGACAACGAAGGGTGGTTAGTTGAAGAAAAAAATTATTACTAGTATTACTTTTTATACACATTAAATTTTAGCAAAATATGAGTGAACCAACAAGATCGAATTAGTGAACTCACTTTTTAGATCAGGCCTTGCACCATAATGCACCTTAGTGGCTTGAACAAGAGACTGGTGAGGAAGACTTTCGAGCTCCCTTGCTGTACCACATAATAAACCTGCAGGTGAACCTGTAGGGGTAGGTAGTTCCACATTCTGAATTTGTTTTCCTTCAGCTTCGTTATCCTTTTTTTGCCACATAAAAATGATGCTGGTGGCAACAAAAATGGAGGCACAAACCAAGAACATGTCCCAAATGATTTTTGCGCTGTAGTGATAGAGCCTGCCGTCGCGCTCAATTGGGTATATGGAGTAACGCGTGACAATGCCTAACAAAAGGAGAAACATGACAAAGGAAGTCGAAATTATGGCGCCGAGCCATAGCCAACTGCTTGGGCCAAGGGCTGCAGAAATGGAGGAGTCAATTGGATTATGTTTGAACACTATTGTTTGGATGAGTTGCTTGTGATGGGCACTTTCAACGTCATTTTCTCTAGTAATATAGGCTTGAATTTGCAAATCCAAGTTGGAAATATCAGCAGGAGTAGAGGAGAGAGGAAGCAAGAGGTCTAGCATTGCGAGATCAGCTGTGTTCTTGAAAGCTGAAATTAGTATCACCTTTGGTACTTTGGTGTTGGGTTGAGTGCTTCTGTAAATGAGCTCTCGGATTATGGAAATCATGGGAGTAATTCCACTTCCTCCACTCACCATCACCAGGCACTCCCGACTGCAATATAATAGACAAGTAAAATGAACGGAGGTAGGTAGTACTTATTATGGACAATTGCCCTTAGTTATTTGTTAGATGACCTAGCGAAAAAGTTAGAAGTGTATAGAAGCTAAACTTATCATGAATTACAACGGATATAGAGAAACAATTTCTCCCAAGCTCACATCAAGTCGAGCAACAACTACTAAGACTGTTCAACGAGCAGATTTTTGAATATAAATCAAGAGCAGTTTGATTATATGAAACACTTTTTAATTAGTATTTAGTTCATCCAAAAAAGAATGAAATATTTATGTATTCAACGGTAAACTTTGTATTTTACCCTTAATAGCATAATTTTATGGAGGAAAAAAAAAACGTTTATGACACAGTTTAGACCACAAGTTTCAAAAGTATTTTTTTTTAAAATTCTATGTTAAATCAAGTATCTGTTCATAAAGTAGGACGAAGGGAGTATATTTAGACAAAGAGAACTGTTCCCTTAAAGATGAAAGTGCCAAAGCGCGCAGATCATTAGCAAATGTCATGGTTGGTACTTTATACTAGACAAAAGATTTCGCATGATATCTCAAGTAAACATATAAGTAAACGTATGAATAAAAGAAAAAAATAAAAATAAAAACGCGAATTCATAGTGAAAAATAAGAACAAGGAAAGGTCTTGAAGGTAAAACTAATTAACAATGGATGATTGTAGTTTAAATTAAGTACCTTAAATTAATGTAAACTACATGAAGATATCCCATGACTTTCCATGCCAACAATAGAGGAGAGGTAACTTATTGTCTTTTACTTTCTCCTTTTCAATTGAGCTGGCTTAGTCATTCACTAGTAAAAGAAAATTAAACAAAAAAAATCTTGTATAAGTTTCCGCCTTGGTGCTTACCTTAAGAAATGTGATGATGAAGGTCCATAAGGTCCCTCTGTTGAAATATGAAGATGATCCGGAGACGAAGAAAGTTGTTTTTCTAACTTTTGACTCCAACTTCCCATGCATTTAATGACAACACTTAGTTTTTCTGCCTCCAAATTACTGTTAGAAACTATAGTAAATGGATGCCACTGCAACTTGGATACGCTTGGGACGTTCACAAACAAGATGCTTGTAGGGTTGTACGTCAATGCTGTAAAGTCAAAATAAGTACGTACATTCATTAATATAACTATCATAGTAGCTTCTTTTAACATATTGAAAACATTATATTCACCTGGATTCTTGGAAAATGTGAGTTCAATAGTGCTACAAGGTAAAAGACGTGCAGAAATTAATCGAGCCCTTCGTTTTGACTGTAAGAATCTCAAGTATCGGTCAATCACAAAGAGAAAAATTCCAGGGAGGATCATGCATGTGTAGGCAACACCAACATGCAATAGGTAGAAGAAGATGTAGAGAGTATAGAGCTGATGTGTGTAGAAGAATACTTCAAACATCTTTCTCCTAATCTTGTACAAACTAGTACACCACATTGCTATTGCAACCAAGATAGCAATTTCTCCAGCCACGTTTGATACGTAGGTACTGCTCCATTCTAACATCTGCAATATTATTTAATTGTAAGCCTAAATAAAGACAGAAGGGAATCCAAGATCTAGCCTCAATAACCTTAATTATTATTACATTTATTCATTTTATATTTTGTTTACTAATGTATACATAGTTCGAACAAGAAGCAATAATCAAGTTTAGTTGAATCCACAGATCTCACTCTAAAGTCGTTTGTCGTTGAAGATATCATCCAATTAAAAAGATGTAGAACTAAGAGCTCCAAATACTTTGAAAATATAACATATATTATTCCCTTCGTCCCAATTTTTTGTGATACTATTTGATTGGTTACGGAGTTTAAGAATTAAAGAAAGATTTTTGAAATTTTTGATCTAAAATATATCATAGAAAGCTCGGTAATCATCACACGAAGGATAAAATTGGGAGTTTAAAATTAAATTGTTATTACTAAATATATAAATATATCGTTTTTTATGAGACTAAATAAAAAGGAGAGAGTATGATTGAGATCCGAGGAGTATGAATTAAGGGTATGTGTCAACAAACCTCAATCATTTGATTAGACACGGCATAGTATATGACGAAACCAGCACTATGGAGAATGGCAAGGGCCATTGAGGCATGACCAAGCCAGATATGATACTTAATGCTTGATTCTGAGGTTAGCCCAACCAGCGGCAAAATAGAAGACAATCGAGTCACAGGGAAAAACAAAAACGCATAGCAAATATTCCCAATGTAGCCAAGCCTTAAAAATACACTTCGAAATTTTGCCATCCACCTGCAAACCCAAAATACCGATACATCAATAAGAATAGGCAGATGTTGTAATATTAGTTCAACCGAATTCAACAGATATATATACATATCAACAGTAGGATTGATCAACTGTTTAATTTGAAGAAGTAGAAAACCTACACTTTCTCTCCAACTTTGTGCATATGGAGATGACCAAAGCTGATATAGACGTAGTTGGCTAAAGACCAAATTAGAAGGGCGATAAACATAACAGCGAAAGCAAGCTCAACGGCGTTCACAATTCCCAGAGGAGCCATCGCAATCACAGGCCGTTTCCACGAACGAAAATATTTCCCATTATTGCCATTAGTTCTGTAAATATGCACCAACCAGTCATCAAATCATAACATGCCGAGAATATATAATTATGTTATCTTTTTGTTCTTTCAACGTACGTCATATTAATGGCTGAGAACGAGAAGATGAAATTAAATACTCCGATCCGTAATTAACTAACCTCTGATCAGAACTTGACTTGCTGTAAATATGAAGATAGATGCAGCTCAAAGCAGCTATCAACATTATAGGAAATGTAAATAAAAGAAGATTTGTCCCTACAGTAAAGAAGTGTCAATTAGGTTTAGGGCAAAGGTTCAAATTTGCTACTCAACTTTAGGAAATGATTCAGATTTGGCGTTATAATACTAACTTGGAAAAACGAGAAAAATTAGACTAAGCTAATGTAATTAATTGCTACCTTGTTCTCTGAAATATGTGGAGTTAAGCTTGATTTTGAGCTGGGGAGTCCATGAATTTTTGTAAGTCTTTGTAGGTAACATTATCCAGATGAAAATCCATCCAATAAAAACTAAAAGCAAAACAAATTTCCACACGAATCTGCTCCCCATCATTGCCTAAACTGTGATCGTTTCTTGAATTGAATTACTACTATCTTAATTGTTGCATATACATATACAAGCGATGAGATTTAAATAGATGTTGTAGCGTTTACTTTTTATGATTGATGTTAACTACTAATTCCCTTGCGTAGACTTCCCAAGTACTGGTACTATCTCAGTTTTTTTAATCGAGTTTTTTTGTTTAGGTCTTTAGCAATTTTTTAAATGCGCCTATAAGATTTATTTGCCTTTCAATAAACAGAAAGACTAGTCACTTTACCTCTTTTGCCGATCAAGGTAAAAAAAGATTTTAAGTTATATATATTGTGTCAATACACCATTAGGTTATCTTTATCTGTTGGAGTACGTACCCGCATTGAAAAGGTTTTTCGGTAGATATCCTTAAAGAGACGTGATAGTATAAAAATTTCTTTACACCGATCTACAATATACAAAAGTTATATTCAAGAAAAATATACTTATTTTATTTCAATTTATATGAAGGAACGAATGTGAAAGGAACTTAATTTTCAGTATAAATTAACACGTATAGATTCTTAAAGTTTCTTAATTTTTTTATATATTTAATAAATACAAAAAATTATTTCAAGTCAACTAGTTAACCGGTATTAGTAATAACTTGGAATGACGGCTAAGTTGATCACACGTAGGGGTGTGCATATGTCGGGTTGGTTCGGATTTTATAATTACCAAACCAAATCAATTGTGCCGGGTTATTAAATCTAAAGACCAAACCAAACCAATAAACTCAGCTTTTTCACTCTCGGATTTTCTCGATTTTTCTCGGGTTTTCGGGGTTTTTTTTTGCTAAAATCTTCGTAGATGCTTAAAATATTTCTTTAATCGTAGTAAGATACAACTATATAAAGTATTTTTCAAAAAAATAATATAAAATATGAAATGTGTCATGACAGTATCCTAAAATATTCAATAAGGACAATAAAATTATGTAATATAAATATTGCTAATTAAAAAGTCATAATAAAAATAAACATAATCTAAAAGTACCAAGTGATGATAAAATAAGTAGACTAATAAGGGAGTATTAATTATATGACTAAACGCTAAAGAAAAAATAAAAATAGGTTATGCATTTTTATCTAAATTATTGCAAAACAAAAAATAGATATTCAATATATTACCGTTCGTAGTATTGAATTGAATGTCTTTTGTTAGCATTAGTATTGATTTGATTTTGGTTTGGGCTTGTGTTAGCATTACTTAATCTACTAATGTTAATGGCTATAAAACTTATTGGACATTCAAAAGTTGTGAGTGCAACATTGAAATAATACCTTAAAAGATAAAATTATGAATATTTTTACGAAATATTTATAAATTACATCACAATAAGTATATTTATGTATAAAATTTCTATATACTTAATGTCGAGTTGGTTTGGTTTCGGTTTGAATTTCTTTAGTTAAAACCAAACCAACCATTATGGTCGAGTGTTTTTGTCCAACACCAAACAAATTCAAACCAAATCATAGTATGGTTTTTTTCTCGGTTTGACTCGGATTATCGAATTTGTATGATTTATCGATTTTCTTTGTACATTCCTAACCACATGCATAGCTAATAGAAATGGATGCATCGATTCAAAAGATAATTTAATTAAAAGATTTCCTTTTATTTAAAGACATTGGATGAATGAAAAATTCCAAGTTCAGATGGTACTAGCACTGCAAGTACAGTTGACTAACTAGACATAGAATTGCAGTACACAAATCAAGTAGTACATTCAAGGGTTGGCAATCTGATGGATTTCATTTCAAGTACTACTGGATATATAAACTATATGTATGACTGGTCTTTAATTTATACTAATTGTTTAAACAGGTATGGCGAATTTTTTTTTTTTTTTTTTTTTTTGTATAAAGGAAAAATAGCAAATGCATAACACATTTAAGAATGCGAATAGAAAGTGTTTGAGTGAATCGAAAAAACTTGAACGAAAAGAGTAATACTACTCTTTGTTACATACATCAGTATTTTATTCTAAATCTTTAAAACAATTTGTTTGTTGGTGTGCGTATTCTTAACCTTTTTCTCTCGAAAATATGATTATTTTATGTTTGTCCCGTCAAAAAGTTTAATCAGTTGGAAAGAACACACTCGTTACATATTTAGGTTTGCAAAGATATATATATATATATATATATATATTTATTTTACCTAAAGAAAAATGAGGACAAGTCGAAAAGAAATTGAAGCTGGAGAAAGAATACTTTCTCCCGTCCAAAATAAGTGACTTTTTGGATATTTTTATACAGATTAAGAAATTCATTTTTAGCATTAATTAGCAATAGAATTTACCATATTAACTTTTACTATCTCACATAAATACTCCTAACACATATTCCAACACTATGTACTCGAAGGACAATGTTAGAAAAAAATAATTAATTCATTCTTGAAATCTGAAAAAATTACTTATTTTGAACCACAAGTAAAAGATAAAAAAATCACTTATTTTGAACCGGGGAGTAGTATTCATTGAAAGAAAAAAGGAGGTAAGAGAAGGAGAAAAAAGGCAACTGATCACATGTCGATAGGGGTGTGCATGCGATTTATCGATTCGATTTTGACCCTTATCGATTATCGATTTGTACATATGGTTATCGTTATCGTTTCAATAAGGTTTCGATTTTTTCGATTTTAATTTATCAATTTTGGGGGCTTATCGATTAGGTTATCGATTACACCAATAAGAAAATTTGCGGAATTCCACGGAAAGTATATCGCTATAAACGCGTCTAACTAATATGGACAAAAAGAAGCTAAAATAAGACAAACACCATTTATAACATAAAAATTGTGTCAACAAGCACATGCAAAAAAACTAAAGTGAGATCAAATGTATGCCACCAACACTCCAACGGTATAAAAAAAATAAAACAAAATACATCATCACGGCTAATTCTATTTTCCATTAATTTGAACTTCATTCCTTTTATCTTTAAATATGATCATTCCTTAAATGTGATAGAGGAAATAATAGGGTAAGGGACTTAGGGTAAATGAAAGGGTATAGATTAGGGAAAATGATATTGTATAGCTGCTTTCAAAAAAGTAGCGGAATATATATACATTTTGTATGTTATATTAATCTACACAAATAGGTAATTACTCATTTTACAAGTGTCTACAGTTTAGGGGTGTCCATTCGATTTATCAATTCGATTTTGACCCTTATCGATAATTACTTATCGATTATCGATTTGTACATATGCTTATCGTTATCGTTTCAATAAGGTTTCGATTTTTTCGATTTTGATTTCGATAACAAATAATCGATTCGATTTATCGATAAACCGATTTGAATGCACACCCCTACATATCCGACACTACATTGCTCGACGTTGTCTAAAGTTCAGAATTAACTGACTGTAGGTAAAGTAAATTGAATCCCTAAATTTACCTGGATTTTAAGAACAAGATATATTGGGTGCAAGTTGCACCGTGCAACTACGCATGTCAAGGTGAAATTAACAAGTCCATCATTTTGCGTCGCCATTCAATTAGTTGTTATAGGACCTCTAGGCAGCGGCAGATCTAGAGTACCGCGTATGAGTTTACAGGAATTCAATAACTTTTGCTTAATTCCCTTTTATATATTAAGAAGATTTATAAATATTTGATTGTGAACCCCGTTATTTATTGTAAATTTACTTGAAGTTGATGTATAAACTCATAAACTTTAAATTCTGAATCCGTCACTGCTCTAAAATCATATTAGCTGGTAAAAGCAACATCTCTTTATCGTTCAGAACAAATACAACTCTAGGATCCAAAGACAGTTACCTGAAGGACATGAGCAACCTTAGCTTAAATATACTAATCTTGTTATGACATTCCAAATACTTTAGAGGGCACTCACAACAGCTGCAAATTGTAATACTGTGATTTAACCTGATGGAAAAGAATAGTTTTAAAATCTTCTTCTTTTAAAATAGAATAGAGTTTGTGTCAGATGAAACAATGTCCATAAGCTGTAATGAAGAAAAAAAGATTTGGGAGTTTGTCATGGACTACAAATTGTAAAATGGATAACAAATGAATCTTTTATAGTAAACTTGGATTGAGGCATTGTTATTGTTTTTTATGTGCAAAAGTATATATAGTAGTGCGAAAATTGCCAATGAAAAATTACAGGCCCCATGAGGAATACCTATGATAAATGCCACAGGTCACAGGAGTGTTGATATTTGCAAGTTGCAATATATAGATAAATTTCTGTAGCAAAATGTTTATGCAGAAAGTGGCTCCCTGAGGTTGTAACTTGTATCTTAGCTTAAGGGAGAAAAAGCCAACAACATATTACTATCAATGTCACGACGAACTAGACAGCTAAGTAGAGGAGGATCCGGGGCAATCACTTCCCTAGGATGCAACACAGCGCTTTAAAAGGCATTTTCGAGGCGAGCCCGGGGCAAGGCGCATCAAAAATTCTCCAAGGCGCATAAAAAATTCCCCGAGGCGATAGTGTGGGGGGAAAGTCTCAAGAGGCGTACGCCCGAGAAAATCGAGGCATATGCTTGGACGTTTGGGGCACGTTTTTGTATTGAGGCGTAAGTCCCGGAGACTTTTTCAAATTAAAACAAAAACTGCTGAATAAGTCTTTCGTATAATATTCAATTTCTCAAAAGTTAGCTTGTAATTACTCAAAAGTTTTAAAAAGGAAGTGAAATATCTTAAGACAATTCTTGAGTGTCGGGTCTACACACGTCCCAAACTCGACACTCTTCTAAATTGTTCTTGAAAAAATTACCATATGTTAGCTATACTTTCAGCATCTTTACCATTCATAATTATATTTGAATTTGATGGCAAATCTATGAAATAAGAAATTAATTGTTGAAATTGAAATAAGAGAGCAACAAGCTCTCATAGCTCAGTTAGTACGTAGAGCGCTCGCTTAGTTAGTATGTCACGACCCGGATTTCCCACCATCGGGAGTCATGATAGCGCCTACTTGTAAAAGCTAGGCAAGCCGCGTATTATAGAATCACTAACCCTTTTATTAGCCCTTTTTTTAACAATTTTAAACAACATGCACTCAACAGTGAAATATTCACGATAAATAAATACATGCGAAAGACGTAATCTGATAACTTAGCCAAAAACTAGTGTGACAATACCAACATACTCTTCTACCCGAAATCCGGTGTCACAGTTGTCACACCTCTTTTTTACGGCGCTTACACCCCAGCGAAGGGTATAATAAAAAGAGTTTTTCCAATTAAAGGACGGTCGGAACGGGATTAGTTATTTAAAAATTTCAGAGTCGCCACTTGAGAATATAATGGTGTCTCAAGTCACCGAATTAATCCCGAACCGAGGAAAGTTGACTCTGTTACAGTCTACGAACTAGAAATCCTAGGTAAGGACTTCTGTTAATCCGGGAGAAGGTGTTAGGCATTCCCGAATTCCGTGGTTCTAGCACGGTCGCTTAACTGTTGTATT
>MU692009.1:30918-44286 GCA_026770625.1 Nicotiana glauca
TCGGTGTAGAATTAGGCTTGAATTGGCGAAGTTTGAATTTTGGCGAATTCCGGTTGATAGGTGAGATTTTGATCCGAGGGTCGGAATGGAATTCCGAGAGTTGTTGTAGCTTCGTTAGGTGATTTTGGATATGTCTGCAAATTTTATGGTCATTCGAACATCGTTTGGTTGGGTTTTTGATCGAATGTGCAATTCGGAAGTTTTTAAGAAACTTAGGCTTTGATTTGGTGAAATTTGATGATTTTGATGTTAACGATATTGTTTTGATGGTTCGAGCAAGTTTGAATAATGTAATAAATCATGTTTGTGCTTTTGGTTGAGGTCCCGGGAACCTCGGGGTGAGTTCGGGTGGTTAAACGGAGAATCTTGATGTTTGTTGTAGGTCTGGTGCATCTGGCTTCTGGTATTTCCACATTTGCGAAAAAGGAGCCGCTTAAGCGGTTCCGCAGATGCGGTGGAGAGCCGCAGAAGCGGACAGTTGTGGCCCAAGGGATTCTCCGCATAAGCGGAAGAGGGGTCGCTTTTGCGGGATCGCGTAAGCGGTTATTAGACCGCAGAAGCGGTAGGAGGAAAACTGCATAAGTGGTGTTTGGATCGTAGAAGCGGTCCCAGGAGTTTTTGAGTTGGACCGCATAAGCGGTCAAATTGCCGCATAAGCGTGACCGAAGAAGTGGTTTTGGATTTTTAATGAAATTCCGCAGAAGCGGAATATTTCCGCAGATGCGGTTATTGCGGATGCGGAAAAGGGAGCGCAGATGCAGAAATCCCTATTATCAGAAGGGTTTTTAATGTTCATTTTTGTTCCGCGAAGCTTAGTCCATTTCCTCCATGTTCAAGCAAGCTTAAGAGCTCTTGGACGGAATTGAAGGGGTATTTCGACTAGGTGTGATTGGAGGTAAGTTCCTTGGCTTAAATACTCGAGATTATGTCAGATTTAACATAGAGATTGGTTGAAATTCACCAAAAAGGGTAAAGTTAGGGCTTAGGTTTTTGATATTTTAAATTGGAATTTGATAGGTCATTTAGCTCGGATTTGGGAGTTCTTGGTATGTACAGACTCATGGCGAGACGAGAAATCCGTTAATGTGAGTTTTATAATTTTTCGAGAAGCGAGCCCGGGGCTCGGGTTTTGCTAGTTTCAAGATTTTTGCTATATTTCGATTGATTTCGGTTGGGTGTTGTCCCATTGGTATATTGTGATGTATTCGCTCTATTTTTGGTTAGATTCGACGTGCGTGGAGGCCAATTTGAGGGTCAAAGGCATCGCAAGCGAGGAATTTCACCGGTTCGAGGTGAGTAATACTTGTAAATGATATCCTGAGGGTTTGAAACCTCGGATTTGCACATCATAGTGCTATATTGAGGTGACTTGCACGTCGGATATGAACGTGGGGTAGAGCACCGTTGGGGATTGTGACTTGGTCCGTCCCGGTCGTTGATTTTACTGCGTGATTGATTGCAACTTACTTGATACTATTATGAATTGGGTTGATTGCCATATGTTGGGCTTCATGCCGATTATTTGGATCCTTCGGGGATCGGTATCACTATTTTTGCATTACTTTGCATATTATTTGGTCTCAGTCCAAGGTTTTAATACTATTTTGCAAACTCAGCCATACTTCTAAGTTTTGAAAAACTTGAACAATATTTTATTGCCGTTTTGAGCTGAGAACTGTTATTCTAAAATGTTCCCAAGTGGCTTATGTGCATTTCTGGACCGAGCATGGATCGGGCTGCGCGCCGCAGTAGTGTTATAGTGATTTATGAATATATGGATGGCTCGGGCTGCACGCCGCAGCGATGATATATTGATATTGAGGCCGATAGCCTATTTGAAGCCAAGACATGACTGATATTGCGCTTGAGCTGTAGGAGCCCCTCCGGAATTTGTACATACCCCCAGTGAGCGCCATCGATGTTAAATAAGTGGAGCGGGCTACACGCCGCAACAGGTACTAGAGTGTACCGTCATATGCATTGCATTGCATTCATACATTTGTGCACTATTTGTTGTTGTGTTATTTCTTGAGATATTTATTTTTTATTCTGATATTATCTGTTCACTTTCAAAGCGGATAAATTTGAGACAGTGGTAACAGTGACACTGTATGATGTAAATGGGTCGGGTAACAGTGGCTGACCAGAGATAAGAATATTGTGTGAAGGGCGAGCTATGAGCTCAGTTATGCATACTTGTTTGGGCCCTAGGGGCTGGCTTTTGTGCTGACTTGCACTACGTATTTTCACATTCATTTGCTTAACTGTTGGAAAAAGATAGAAGTTTTGAACTGAGTTAAGATAATTTCTAAAGGATTTTTCACGTTTTCCCCGTTTTCTCAAAGGGTTACAGTGTACTATATAACATGTTGATTTGCTTCACGTGGTTTATTGTTGCTCAGTTATTATTTACTCTTATTACCAGTGAGTTGGAAGTACTCACTTTACTCCCTGCACCTCGCGTGCAGTTGCAGGTATTGTTCACCCGATAGCGGGTTAGTAGCGGATTGAAGGTATTGCTGTCATAGCTAAACAAGGTGACCGCCGGCGTTCACAACACCGAGTTTCTTCTTCTTTTTGATTTTCAGATTTTACTCTATGTATTATAGATTTTGAAATTTGTAATAAAGATCCTTCTTAGATGCTCGTGACTTGTGACACCCCGATCGAGTTGTGTGAGGTTGTAGTCCTGATTATTATTGTTGTTAAGCTGTATCACTTTACTCATTTATGTTTAAATAAATCTTAAAAGGAAGTGAATTGGGTTAGTTGGCTGGCCTTGTCTTCACGAGAGGCGTCATCACGAACAGTGTGGGTTTGGGTCGTGACAAAAAACTACCTATTCAAATAGAGTAGTAGTTTCAAGTTGGGGTTTTAAAATAATTTTAAATAAAAAATAAAATTAAGAAAATAAAAAATTACCAATTCAAATTGGAAAATAATTTCAAGTTGGAGGTTTAAGATTATTCTAAATAAAAAAATGAAAATGAAGAAATTAAAAAACTTTTGATTCAAATTGTGGAGTAGTTTCTTTCTAATAAAAAAACTTTTCATTCAAACTTTTGAAAATCATTTTCTTTTTTCTTTTTTTTGAAATAAAAAGTATATTTATTCATTAAAATTCAAACAATATTATTGAAAAAAATATAATAAAATTTAAAATAAAAATATTTTTCAGAGTAATAAAATATATATCTTCTATTATATTACAAAAAAATTAGCACACAAAAAAGTTATACAAGTAATATGCTAATAGTCTATATATTATTAAAAGCCAAAGAAAAGACACCGCATTAAACCAAGTGGTAACCTAGAAAAAAGCCACATGGCATAATTAATTAATAACAACAAAATTATTTATTAAAAATTAACAAAAAAATTAACTACCTAAATTAACTACTCAAACATGCGAGAGGGTTGGTTTAGGTTAGTTAATTTCTTTATTTCATTTTATAAAATCATTTTCGTTTTTCTTTTTTGAAATAAAAAGGTTATTTATTCATTAAAATTTAAATAATATTATTGAAAAAAATATAATAAAAATTGAAATAAAAAATATTTTCAAGAGTAATAAAATATATATTTTTTATTTTATTATAAAAAGAAAGCAAGAGACAAAAATATTAAACAACGTGATATGCAAATAAAAATTTCTATTAACAATGTAATAATACTAAACATTGAAAATAAAGAAAAATGTAGAATAAAAAAATTATTCGATGACTATATAAGTCCGTTTAATTTAATAAAGATGTTATTATTAGGTATATCTTATTGACAAATAAAATGAGAATTAAAATTTATTAAAGAAATACGTTCTAATATATTCAAACAAGCCCGATCATGATTTCATTTAATAATATTATTTTAATTTTGACCGCACATTGCGCGGATACAACTACTAGTTGACGTGAAAAAGAAATATAGCGTGAGTAATATATATTAAAAGAAAAAGAATATTCCTAATTGAGTCCATCTCATAATAAATTTATTAAATAACAAATGTTTGACAAAGGAACATGCGTCAAAAATTTATTAAGTTAAAAAAGTGTACGCACTTTTTGTTGGATCCAGAATACAAATTACTTAAAAATTAATAGGAACTCACATAGGAGGTGCACGTTAGGTCTGAACATAAGTGCAGGATATTTATTAATTATTATAGCCACCTTCCTGATTAGGGGGTTAGGCTAGGATTGATTAATATAAACATAATTGTTTATTAATTAAATTTAATAATCCCAACCACAACTATGAATCATCACTCGTTAATTTACTTCAGTTTCTTTCTCCTTTACACCATCTTCTTTCCTATTCCTAACTCCTACAGTTTCTCTATTCCAAAACCATAATCTTTTCTGCAGCGGCTTTTCTTAGTGCAAGGTGAGATTTTCTGTGGTTAAAATCTCTTGAGCCTATTTGAAAAAATAAAATCTTTTAAGTCTGACCTATTTCTTGAGCCTGTTTTTTTTTTCTTTAAATTTATTGTAATGATTTTTATTCTTTTTAAAATCTTTATTAGTCTGATGTTTATGCTTTGCTAATGATTTTCTTTCCATGAAACCCCACCCCGATCTAGAGAGGTAACTTTAATTTTATCCTTATAGTGGCTAATGAGGCCTTAAACAGTAGTACCCTAGCCATAAAAATGAAAAGAAATTGGAAAAATGACACTGTATAACCGCTGTAAAAATAATAGTCGAAAAAATATATGAAATTTATTTGTATAAATATACACTATGTATGGTATATAAGTTACTATCTTTAATAGGATGCTATTGTAGATTATTAATCCAAAAGGATTATACATAAGGTAAAGACTATCACCCAATTAATGAGCAATAGACCAACTTGATATGGTATCCATCTCATTCAAATGGTTTGGTAACCAATATTGTTGACTTGGTTTGGTTTGGTAGTCAACCTTGTTGAATTGGACAAATATTGGTAGCCAATTTTATTGACTTGGTTTGATTTGGTAGCCAACCTTGTTGAAATTGTAAAAAGGGTGTAGAACTTGTCAAATATTGTAGGCTTTAGAGAGTGAGGTTTTGGCTATAAAATGAGAGCTTTAACTCTCATTTCTACACACCAACAAAGAGAGAAAAGAGAGAGCAAGTCCATAAACTATAAGAAAATAGTTTGTGAAGAAAAATAGAGTGTGAGAGATATTGTAGTGAGGTGAAAAAGGCAAAAGAGTGTTTACTTCTTTTGAGGGTGTAGTGGTCTTAGGAGTATTTTTACTCGTTACTACACAGTGTAAAATTTCTCGCTATAGTGATATCAGTTGCTCTTCTTGGCCGTGGTTTTTTCCCTTATTGAGAAGGGTTTCCACATAAAAATCTTGGTGTCATTATTGCTGCATTTCTATTCTTGCTGATTTAACCATAACTTAGTGTTCCGCGTTTATCACTAATGCCGTGAATACTATTTTTACGGGGTTTATTCTCAACAAGTGGTATCAGAGCCAATGTTCTGTCTGAGTATGCTCTGTGGTTGCAGCACAGTCTGAACTTCCACATCAGAAAAAAATTACTTTGGTCTCATAATAAATAGTAGTTGTATTTGTGATAAACAATGGAAGCCAACACTAGTAGAATAGTTACTTTGAATGACACAAATTATATCATTTGGAAGGGCAAAATGGAAGATTTGCTCTATGTCAAGAATTTTCATCTACCTGTCTTCACCACTATAAAGCCTGATAATAAATCAGATGAAGAGTGGAGTTTGTTACACAGGCAGGTTTGCGGCTTTATTAGACAGTGGGTTGATGATAATGTTTTGAACCATATTTCTGGGGAGACACATTCTCGGACCCTATGGGAGCACATTGAAAGTTTGTATGCTCGAAAAACTAGAAACAACAAGATGTTTCTGATAAAGCAGATGTTGGGTTTAAAATACCACGATGGTTCCGCGATGACAGATCATCTGAATAATTTTCAGGGGATCATGAACCAGTTATCTGCTATGGGCATTAAATTTGATGAAGAAACTCAATGCTTGTTTCTACTTGGTTCCCTACCAGATTCTTGGGAAATTCTTAGAACTTCATTATCAAATTCTGCTCCGAATGGTTTGATCTCTATGGATCTTGCCAAGAACAACCTCTTAAATGAAGAAATGAGAAGAAAATCTCAAGGTTTCTCCTCATCAGATGTCTTGGTGACTGAATCTAGGGGGAGAAGCAAGAATCGAGGTTCTCAAAATAGAGAACATAATAGAAGCAAATCCAGAAGCAGACTGAAAGATATTGAGTGCTATCATTGCGGGAAGAAAGGACACACAAAGAAGTTCTGCCGGATTTTGAAAAAGGAGAATAGAGACTAGGAGGAACAAAAAGAAGATGGCAATCGTGTGGCCACCGTCACTACAGAAGATCTTGTTACTGTCCTTGATGCAGATCTGATAAATATTGCTTGTGATGAGTCAAGCTGGGTTGTGGACAGTGGTGCCGCATCTCATGTGACATCAAGGAAGGAATTTTTCTCATCCTATACTCAGGGTGACTTTGGAACTTTGAGTATGGGTAATGAGACGGTATTTAGGGTGGCTGGTGTTGGAACAATTTGTTTGGAAACCAATATTAGAACTAAACTAGTTTTAAACAATGTAAAGCATGCACCTGATGTTCGTTTGCACTTGATCTCTGTTGGTGTTTTGGATGATGAGGGATATGTCAGTACCAATGGTGCTGGAAAATGGGAGCTCACTAAGGGTTCCATGATGTGGCTCGTGGGGAAAAGCGTCGTGGTCTATACTGGACTACGGCCTCTACTTGTGTTGATATGGTGAATGCCGTTGAAAGCAATAACTCTTCAACGTTATGACATAAGAGGCTTAGCCATATTAGCGAGAAATGACTAAATGTTTTGGCCAAGAAGAAATTATTGTCAAATTTTGAAAGTGCAAAATTAGAAAAATGTGAGCACTGCTTGGCTGGAAAACAAAAAAGAGTTTCTTTCCAGTCTCATCCTCCTTCAAGAAAGACAGAGTTGCTTGAGTTGGTGCATTCGGATTTATGTGGTCCAATGAAGACAAGGACTTTGGATGGTGTACTTTATTTTGCTACCTTTATTGATGATTACTCAAGGAAACTTTGGGTCTACATCTTGAAGACTAAAGATCAAGTGTTGGGTGTCTTTAAGCAATTTCAGGCATCGGTTGAAAGAGAAACTGGAAAGAAGCTGAAGTGTATTCGTACTGATAACGGTGGTGAATATTGTGGACCGTTTGACGAATACTGCAAGCAGCAGGGTATCAAACACCAGAAGACTCCTCCAAAGACTCCTCAGCTTAATAGTTTAGCAGAAAGGATAAACAGGATCTTGATGGAAAGAGTCAGATGTTTGCTTTCTGAAGCAAAGTTGCCGAATTCCTTTTGGGGTGAGGCTTTGTTGACCGCTGCACATGTTATTAATCTATCTCCTGCGGTTGCTTTGCAAAGTGATGTTCCAAATAGAGTTTGGTATGGAAAAGATGTTTCCTATGAACACTTGAAAGTGTTTGGTTGCAAAGCTTTTGTACATGTGCCTAAAGATGAGAGGTCAAAATTAACTGCCAAGACAAGACAGTGCATCTTCATTGGTTATGGCCTTGATGAGTTTGGTTACAGGCTATATGATCCAATTGAGAAGAAGGTCGTGAGAAGCCGTGATGTTATCTTCGTGGAGGTCAAACCATTAAAGATATTAATAAAGTGGAGAAACTAAAACCTTCAAGTTCTGAAGGTTTAGTTAATCTTGATCAAGTTTCTCATACAAATGCAGATGACGTTGGTGGTCTCAATGATGATGGTGATGCTCAGAACCATATTCTAGATCAGCATATTGGTGGTGATGATAATAACAACGCTAATGTTGATGAGCCAGATGCTCCTACTCACGAAGCTGTGGAAGAGCTAGATATTCCACTCAGGAGGTCTTCTAGACCCCATACTCCTTCCTCCCGTTATTCACCCGCTGAGTATGTATTACTCACTGATGGGGGAGAACCTGAATATTATGCGGAGGCCATAGAAGATGAGCACAAGGATCGATGGATTGAAGCCATGCAAGATGAGATAAAATCTCTGCATGAGAACCATACTTATGAGTTGGTGAAATTGCCTAAAGGCATGAGAGCTTTGAAGAACAAGTGGGTGTTCAAAGTTAAAGCTGAAGAACACAGTTTGAAGCCCAGATACAAAGCTAGATTGGTTGTCAAGGGATTTAGTCAAAGGAAAGGTATTGACTTTGAAGAAATATTTTCTCCTGTTGTGAAAATGTCCTCCATTCGGACAATTTTTGGTTTGACTGCTAGTCTTGATTTGGAGATTGAGCAGATAGATGTGAAGACTGCCTTTCTTCACGGTGACTTAGAAGAGGAGATCTATATGGAACAACCTGAGGGCTTCAAGGTAAAAGGTAAAGAAAATCTTGTATGCAAACTTAAGAAGAGTCTATACGGATTGAAACAAGCTCCCAGACAATGGTATAATAAGTTTGAATCTGTTATGGGGGAGCAAGGCTACAAAAAGACTTCTTCAGATCACTTTGTGTTTGTACAAAGATTTTCTGATGATGACTTTATCATCCTTTTGCTATATGTGGATGATATGTTGATTGTGGGCAGAAATTCTTCCAAGATTGACGAGTTGAAGAAACAGTTGAATAAGTCTTTTGCAATGAAAGACTTGGGTCATGCTAAGCAGATTTTGGGCATGAGAATTACTCGTTCGAGAAACGAAAGGAAGCTTTACTTATCACAAGAGAAGTACATAGAACGTGTACTTGAGCGCTTCAACATGAAAAGTGCAAAGTTGGTTCGCACACCCCTTCCTGGTCATCTGAAGTTGAGTAAGAAGATGTGTCCTTCAACAACGGAGGAAAAAGAGAGAATGGCCAAGATTCCTTATTCCTCTGCCGTCGGAAGTTTGATGTATGCAATGGTATGCACTCGACCAGATATTGCTCATGCAGTCGGTGTTGTTAGCAGATTTCTCGAAAATCCAGGAAAAGAGCATTGGGAAGCTGTAAAGTGGATACTCAGGTATCTAAGAGGAAGCTCACATGAATATTTATGTTTTGGAGTATCAAATCCAATTTTGAAGGGCTATACAGATTCAGATATGGCAGGTGACCTTGATAATAGAAAATCCACTACTGGATATTTGTTTACTTTTTCAGGGGGAGCTATATCATGGCAGTCGAAGCTACAAAAGTGTGTTGCACTATCTACAACTGAAGCAGAGTATATTGCGGCTACTGAAGCTGGCAAAGAGATGATATGGCTTAAGAGATTTCTTCAAGAACTTGGATTGCGACAAATGGAGTATGGTGTCTATTGCGACAGTCAGAGTGCAATAGACCTAAGCAAAAACTCTATGTACCATGTAAGAACAAAGCATATAGATGTGAGATATCATTGGATTCGTGAGCAGGTGGATAACGAATCTTTACTGGTCAAAAAGATTCACACGAGTGAGAATCCTGCTGATATGCTAACCAAAGTGGTACCAAGAGATAAGTTCGAGCTATGCAAAGAACTTATCGGCATGCACTCAGACTAGAAGAAATTGCTACCTTCTCTAGATGAATGAGACTGGAGGGGGAGATTGATTTGGTATCTATCTCATTCAAATGGTTTGGTAGCCAATATTGTTGACTTGGTTTGGTTTGGTAGCCAACCTTGTTGAATTGGACAAATATCGGTAGCCAATTTTATTGACTTGATTTGGTTTGGTAGCCAACCTTGTTGAAATTGTAAAAAGGGTGTAGAAATTGTCAAATATTGTAGGCTTTAGAGAGTGAGGTTTTGGCTATAAAAGGAGAGCTTCAACTCTCATTTCTACACACCAACAAAGAGAGAAGAGATAGCAAGTCCATAAACTATAAGAAAATCGTTTGTGAAGAAAAATAGAGTGTGAGAGATATTGTAATGAGGTGAAAAAGGCAAAATAGTGTTTACTTCTTTTGAGGGTGTAGTGGTCTTAGGAGTATTTTTACTCGTTACTACACAGTGTAAAATTCCTCGCTATAGTGATATCAGTTGCTCTTCTTGGCCGTGGTTTTTTCCCTTATTCAGAAGGGTTTCCACGTAAAAATCTTGGTGTCATTATTGCTGCATTTCTATTCTTGCTGATATAACCATAACTTAGTGTTCTGCGTTTATCACTAATATCGTGAATAATATTTTTACGAGATTTATTCCCAACACAACTAGCATATTCTCATATGTTTTATTATGATTTCCTGTATTATATTTTATTAATCTTCATGAATAAATGTCATATAACAAAAGGATACTTGTAATATGCCATCAGACCATATGTTATGTATATGTGAAAACACGTTAATTTGAAACCATTTTCAAATTGTTTTTGGAGGTTAGGTTGGCATCCCGCTCAATCCAGCTTGAAGTCGTCTGAACCTGATACTCTGCTTCAAACTCATCATCCTCCCTTCGTTTGCTACCTCGCATTGGTCTTCTTTTAGTTTGACGTGAAGAATAGAATGTCTTTCAACAACAGGGAAGCGGGGAAGAATAAGTTTCTGTACAGGGACAAAAGGGGAATCAAGAAGAAAATGTACTTCATAAGATTTAATTTGAACATTACGCGGCAACTCTTTGCCAATCGAGCAATCAATTCTAACATAGTATTATTTATTTCTAGCAGCCGAAGAGAGAGAAAGCTAATTGACATGGAGAGCATTCAGGGTGGTGAAAGATCTCTTGCTCATGCAACTGCTTCTACCAAACATAGTCTTCCATCAATGGAAGAGGAAGTAGTTGGTTTTGAGGATGATGAAAAAAGCATAATTCAACAATTGACTGGAGGAACAAAGGAACTAGACATTATCTCGATTGTTGGAATGGCGGGACTCGGCAAAACCACTTTGGCTAGAAAGGTGTTTAATCATTTTATTGATAATAGACACTTTGATGTTAGAGCATGGTGCTCTATTTCAAAAGAATATAGCTCGACGAAGGTGTTCTCTGAGATTCTTAAACAAGTCATAGGCAGTATGAATGGTATAAGAGATGAAGACATACCTCACGAGTTGCGAAAGAGTCTAATGTGCAAGAGATACCTCATCGTGTTAGACGATATATGGGAAGCTAAGGCATGGGAAGAGTTGCGATTATCTTTCCCACATGGTGAAGATGGAAGCAGAGTAGTGGTAACAACTCGAGATGAACAAGTGATTAGGCAGCTTAAGCTCCACATCGATCCATATTTTCTTCGATTTCTCACAGAGGATGAGAGCTGGGAATTACTTCAGAAGAAAGTTTTTCAAGGAGAAATTTGTCCACAAAAGCTACTCAAAGCAGGATTGCGAGTTGCCAAAAACTGTAAAGGATTACCATTTGTGATTGTCTTGATTGCTGGAATTATTTCAAAGAAAAGGCAATCCTCTTTGTGGTTTAAGGTCACAAATGAATTAAGTTCCCATGATTTAGAAGATCAAAGCATGAAGATAATAGAATCAAGTTACGACCATCTGGAAGATCACTTAAAGGCTTGCCTTCTTTACATGGGATTGTTTCCAGAAGACTACAATTTTCCAGTTTCTATTTTACTAAAGTTGTGGATAGCTGAAAATTTTGTACAGAATTCGGACACAGATAACTTGGAGGAAGCATCTACAAATGTCTTGAATGATTTAGCGAGCAAAAGCCTTGTAATGGTTTCTAAACGGAGAGATAATGGTGAGATAAAGTACTGCACTCTTCATGATGTAGTGCGTGAGTTTTGCTTGAGAAAACTTGCAAAAGAAAAGTATATGCAGCTCATAGTCCCGTATAATCCAGACCAATCTTTAGGTGCAAAGGAACCTCGATTATGTATGTCTGTTCATGACGATCTGATCAAGCAATTGGTGGAGCATGAATATTCATTGGATAAAATTCCAATGTTGAGTGAAGTGGGATCATTTGCTCAATGCCATGGTAGGTATTTTGAGTTCATTGCGCATCCAAAACTCTATAAATGGGACATGACGTTGACAAATCATGTCCATTTACTTGATTGCATTAGACTTATTCGGGTGTTGGATTTGTTGAATGTCCACTTGGAGGGACGTTTTTGGGCTAGGGCAATGCAAGCAGTAACTCACTTGAGGTATCTTGCAATTTATACCTCAGAATTTGATTTTCAGTGGGTGTCACACCTACTCGATCTACAAACTTTGCGGGTGGGGTGGCAGCCTTATTCATTAATAAGTAAGATATCCCATGCTGGTCTTTGGAAAATGCAGAAGCTAAGACATGTGGATATCAAGGAAATTCAATTCGCATGGTATAACTGTTAGGTGTTTGCCATAATTTTCTTACCATATTTGGTTTTCCTATCTCTTGAAGGAAAAGGACAATATAATTACCTAAATTGGGTTTTCCTTTTTATAAAAGGAAATTGTAAATTCTTCCATACTTGGCTAATCCTTTTTCTTGTAGGAAAAGGTTTGGACTTCTATAAATTGGAGATTCTTCTTCTCATTCAGTAGCATCCACAATGTAGCCATAGGGGGCTTGAGAGTCTTGTTTAGGGGGAGAATTTTACGGGACAAGTGTTAGTGTGTCACTTGTGTTTGCCTCTTCGTGGGGTTGTTCTCTCGATATTTTGTACTCTCTTTTATTATAGTGGATTGCTCATCTCCGTTGTGGACGTAGGTCAGTTGACCGAACCACGTTAAATGTTTGTGTCTCTTTTGGTAGATTTCTCTTTGTTATAAGATTTATTGTCGTTCAACGTTTGCTTTGCTAGATTCCACATGACACCTGCATTTTTTGCGGTCCTAACAAGTGGTATCAGAGCCAGCTTCGAGCAAGGTGCAAGACAGGTTCATCTTGGCGAGTACAGTTCTAGCCGTGACATATTTGACGATAATCGTGATTTTTGTCTGAGAAATTTGACCAGTGTGCTACGCACGTTGAGACAAACTTTGTGGCGGAGATTCAGAGATGCGACCTGTTGAAGACTATGTGAAGAAGGTGGATCAAGTTTATTTTGTCAGAAAATTCAGGTCAAGGGGGAGAATTGTTAGGTGTTTGCCATAATTTTCTTACCATATTTGGTTTTCCTATCTCTTGAAGGAAAAGGGCAATATAATTACCTAAATTGGGTTTTTCTTTTTATAAAAGGAAATTATAAATTTTTCCATACTTGGCTAATCCCTTTTCTTGTAGGAAAAAGTTTGGACTTCTATAAATTGAGGATCATTCCTTCTCATTCAGTAATATCCACAATGTAGCCATAGGGGGCTTGAGAGTCTTGTTTAGGGGGAGAATTTTACGGGACAAGTGTTAGTATGTCACTTGTGTTTGCCTCTTCGTGGGGTTGTTCTCTCGATATTTTGTACTCTCTTTTATTATAGTGGATTGCTC
>MU692009.1:44316-68436 GCA_026770625.1 Nicotiana glauca
ACCTGCATTTTTTGCGGTTGGTATCAGAGATTGTTAGGTGTTTGCCATAATTTTCTTACCATATTTGGTTTTCCTATCTCTTGAAGGAAAAGGGCAATATAATTACCTAAATTGGGTTTTCCTTTTTATAAAAGGAAATTGTATATTCTTCCATACTTGGCTAGTCCCTTTTCTTGTAGGAAAAGGTTTGGACTTCTATAAATTAAGGATCATTCCTTCTCATTCAGTAGCATCCACAATGTAACCATAGGGGGCTTGAGAGTCTTGTTTAGGGGGAGAATTTTACGGGACAAGTGTTAGTGTGTCACTTGTGTTTGCCTCTTCGTGGGGTTGTTCTCTCGATATTTTGTACTCTCTTTTATTATAGTGGATTGTTCATCTCCGTTGTGGACTTAGGTCAGTTGACCGAACCACGTTAAATGTTTGTGTCTCTTTTGGCAGATTTCTCTTTGTTATAACATTTATCGTCGTTCAACGTTTGCTTTGCTAGATTCCGCATGACACCTGCATTTTTTGCGGTCCTAACAATGACAATGATCGAGCAATTTTCGAAGAATCTTCACAAACTGTGTTACCGAACTTGAAGTCTTTCGGGAAATGCCGGATATATTTATCAGATATGACTCCGGAGTTCTGGTGGAGATTTTCAAATATTGAACAACTCAAGCTCCACATTGTTGAACCTAGATATCATAAGTTCTCCCCACCAGAATTTGATATGCCGAATCTTGAAGAACTCTCACTTCAATCTCTCGAAGTGGGCTTCTCAGTCCTGCCAGAGACGCATTTCTTTGGAATTGGAAGGGGCAGCTGTCTTGTTTTCCCCTCAAATCTAAAGGATTTGTCCATTCATAGCATTGTCCTAACAGAAAAAGTTGTTTCAAATATTGCAAGATTGCGAAATCTTGAGAGACTCAAACTACGTAGAATACACTTCAAGGATGAATATATCGGATGTTGGGATGTAGGTGATTACAAGTTCCCAGCACTCAAATATTTGAACTTAAAACTTGTTTATATGACCGAATGGCGCTCCTCAGAGGCATCCTTTCCCGTGCTAGAGAAACTGGTTATACGTAGTTGTGAGAAGCTTCAAGAGATCCCGTCTAGCTTCGCGGATATTGAGGGGCTGCATGAAGTCAGTTGAAGATTCAGCTCTCAACATTAAAAAAGAAGTAGAAGATATCACAGGATGTGAGTCTCTCCAAGTTCAACTTGATTTTAAAAATATGTCTCATGGAAGAAAAGATCATGATTCGTTGTTATTTAAAACTTCTGTTTTTTAAAATTTTAAATTCTGCTTGTTCTGAAGTAATTTCTTTTTATGGGGGTCTATATATGTGAGGAGAAAAGCTGTTTTTTTTTTTTGATTAATCTATTCAGAAAATGATTTTGTGTGTGGACTTATCAGAAAAGGACATGACATACAAAAAATTTACAGTCCGGTGCATAAAGTTTCTGCATTAACCTATGGATACACTTTTCAAAAATCAAATAGGTTATAATTTAGAACAATTGACTCAAGAACTTCAACAACTCTGTCTTTAGGAATAAGTTCTCTAGTTGAACAGCTGACGAGATTGCTATCCTTCGAATAAGTTGCTTGATTTTTTAGCGAATAGTGTTAGCTTTGAATAGCAGTAAAATGTCTCTTTATATAAGTGTGAGGTTGGCCGAAAATCTTCTCCAATTAAAACTCCAAAACCTGAAACATTTCAGTTAAGAAAAACCTCTCCTATTTTGATTTGGTTTCCTTACTTGTTTCCAACTCATCAACCTTTTCTTTCCATTCAAGTTTTCCTAATTTGTAAAATCTTTTTTGAACAGGTCATTTTGAGGAATTCAGGGTTGGGCATGGTTAATTATACATAATCAGGGTTAAAAGAAATGTAGGGTTAAGTAAAGAAGAACCAGTAATATAAAGACACGTGGCAAATGTGGGATTGAAAAATTAATTTTTATTATTTAAAAACAAAAAAAAAATTGGGTTGTTAGTGAACAATGACATAAATAGGTTAAAAGTATAAAGTTAAGTGGCATGAATATGCCAAAAGTATAACGGCAATGGCGTTGATAGGCCGACATTTTAACGGATGACATAGATAAGCCATTTCCGTTAGTTGAGTGACATTTTTAGGCCTTTTTCGATTTTGAACAAAAGCTACTTGGTTCGACCGAACCCGCAACCAATAACGTGGTTCCGCCACCGCCCCTGGGCCCTGACACCACCAGGTACAATGCAAAGAATAGGCACTCACAAGCATACCGGAGGGATTGCGTTTTATGTTCAGGAACTTGTGGAAATTCTGAGGTTTTATGATTTCCATTTTTTTTTTTTTTTTTTGAGTAGGAGTTGCAACTCTAATTAGGTGCTGGAGTTTCGATTAGTTTTGGTTTTTGGTAAGAAGAAAAAACTCAAACTCATATACGGTACCAGCCTCCTTTGTAGACATGATTACGTTAAAACTTAAAATATGTTATCTAATTGAGTCCGTCTATTAAAAAGTATATTAAATGACAATTACTTGACAAAGGATGGTTAAAGTTATTAAAATTAATATAGAATTAATGGATTGAGGATTCAAATCGTGTCATTAGTCTACCTACCGAGGCAAAGTTGGGATTTGGAGTTTATGTATTTTAAATTTGCTACTGAACTCATAGCTAGTTTCAATAATTGAGTTTGCAATAAAATATTTATATATATTTAATAAATTTCCTAATATAAATTTTGTGGGCCCATCAGAAACTCCCTAATGAACCATATTCATTGTTTCTCCAAGACTGTCCCTCAATTTTTGGCATTTTAGGACCATAAAATAGGAATTCAATACGATTTTGGATTTTTTGTATGCTAATAGTCCACGCCATCTTCATGAATTAGGGCGACCGGTCCCAAATCTCCTAAAATTTTGTGGGCCTATCAGAAATGGCCTAATAAACTCTAGCCATTGCTTCTCCACGACTCATTCGTTTTTGGTGTTTTACGGCCATAAAATAGGATTTCAACACGATTTTTGATTTTTTCATGTGACAATATCTACACTATCTTCATGAATTCGGGCAACCGGTCACGAATCGCCCAAAATTTTGTGGGTCAATCAGAAACATAT
The DNA here is from genome assembly GCA_026770625.1 of Nicotiana glauca. Taxonomy (NCBI): domain Eukaryota; kingdom Viridiplantae; phylum Streptophyta; class Magnoliopsida; order Solanales; family Solanaceae; genus Nicotiana; species Nicotiana glauca. The sequence continues at coordinate 47,430 of MU692009.1, forward strand.
TTATGCAAAATGAAGAGCGAGGATCGATATTTAACAAAACCAAAGTAAGCAGATAATTTTTGAGTTCAGTATACTAAGCACGAGGAGCCTGCTTGAGGCTGTGAATTGCCTTTTGAAGACGACATACATGGGTAGGATTCTCAGAACTTTCAAATCCCGGTGGCTGCTGTATATAGACTTCTTCATCAAGACTACCGCGCAAGAAGACGTTGTTAACATCCTGTTGATGAACAGACCAATCAACTTTAGTAGCCATAGCTAGGACAAGACGGACAATAGCAGGCTTGACTACTGGACTGAAGGTGGAATGGTAATCAAGTCCACGATGATGAGCAAATCCCTTGGCGCCCAAACGAGCCTTATACCTGTCAACAGAACCGTCAGGTTTATACTTAATACAGAATAACCACTTACAATCCACCACATTTTTTAAAAAGTCACATGGAACCAAATCCAAAGTCTGGTTGCGAACAAAAACATCAAATTCAGCTTGCATTGCTGAATTCCAGTGGGGAATGAGCTTGGCTTGCTTATGGGTTGTGGGAATTTTTTGAGATGATGGAGTGGTCGTGAGAAATTGACGAGGTTTAAGATCAAGTGATCATTGAGTGCACTTTTGTGGCTGGTTGGTTTGATTGGGGTTGGATTGGTCTGTTCGACTGAATAGGCGGGGAGGATTTTGGTCGAGGTGGGGAAGAAGCCATTTGCGGCTTATGTAGTGCCGAAGCAGATGTATAGTGGGACGGACCTGGATTTTGGCTAGGAGTGGATGGTCTTTCTTGTCTTTGATATGTGATAAGTGGCCATGAGGGAAAAATTTGAGTTTCCAAGATTGAAGGAGGAGAAATAATTCTCTGCTGATGTGGAGCTTGTGTGGAAGGTGGAGAAGTATGAGTCGAAGTATGCGGAGAAGTATTAGTTTATATGAGTCCATCAAAATATAAAGTACCTGGTCGTCTATGAGTTTCCATTGAGTATATTGTCTAATTTTTGAAATTCACTACCACCATTAGTGTACAAGGATAACATTTTTGTGTGAAAATATCTTTCAAGCAGGGGATGTAAGGTTTGGAAGATTTTCAAAACTTTTGTTTTAACTTTGAGCGTGAACAACTACATATATTTTGAAAATTGATCAACAAATAAAATATAGTATCATTTTTTGTCGATTGATAATAACGGAGATAGTCCTCACAAATCTCTATAAATTAAATATAATTTTTTATTACTGTGCAAAGAAGTTTTTGAGAAAGGCATCCTGTGGTTTTTATTGGAATAACATGAATTACAGATAGTGGTAGTTTTTGAATCAGAAGTAGGAATAGAAAAATCAAGCAGAAATTTATTTAGAGCATGATGATTAGGGTGGCCTAGTCACCGATTCCACAGGTGGTATGGGACAGCAACATATTGCATTTGGGACATGAAATACATGCGTTGACACCATTTCAACTATCCCAGCTAATTGTTCTTGAAATACTGTCCTGATTTCTCCTGTAGAAAAGAGGAATATCAGCACAGATAGTAAATGACGAACAACGAAAGAAAAGAGAGGAGACATGTTGCAATTATATTCGATTTTTATGAGAAAAATTATTAAGGAATTTCATGAATTGCTATATTTGTCTGATGAATTAAATAATTATGAAAGACACATACACATAGGACATTATACGAAATTGAACACGTATCATATAGATGTATTTTTTATGTAGTCTCTTTCTAATATCTACAGCTAATAATGAATTCCAGCATATGTATATACAATAACAACAACCCAGTAAAATCCCACCAGTAGATTTTGGGAGGGTAGAGTGTATACAGACCTTACCCCTATCCAGGAGTGGTAGAGAGGCTATTTCCAGGATCAGGGACAAATTTCCAGCATAAGAAAATAGCATAAATGTTATGCTAGTACTAGTCATACACTGGTTAAAACAATAACGAAAACGAAACAAAATAAATCCTGCTAACCTTTTTCAACTTTGCTGTGTAGCGTAGCAATCCGAAGTTTCAGGGGGGAATATCATGAGCTTGAATTTGGAACTATCTGGAGCTTGACAGATCTCCATTCCAAATTTGCGTTTTATAGATTCTTGTATCAGCTCTCTTTCTGCATTCGATTGCTTTTGCAGATTTGATTGCCTTGTTTGTGTTCTCCAGCGTCATCTGTTGAAAGCTACTTACACCAGCCAGCTCAAATGGCACAACCTCAAGCTTATCACATGATATAAGAACAAGACACTTAAGTCTTTGGAATGAAAGATCTGAAGCCTTCCAAATCTCAAAGTCTGCTCTTTGAATGAACAATACCTTGAGTTGGCTAAAACAGCCTCCAATATCTAAATCTGTCACGACCCGGATTTATCACCATTGGGAGTCGTGATTGCGCATACTATTTGGAGCTAGGCAAGCCAACATTTCCAAAAAAAACCCTAATTTCATTCAAACAATAATAATAACGGAAACAATAAAATAAAGCGGGGGACTTTTAAATGCTTAATTAACTGAAAACAGTAATACGAAAGTTACAAAATACACTCCTACCCAGTATCTGGTGTCACTACTCACGGACTACTAATGAGTACTAAAACAAGAGTCTGAAAGAAATACATATAAATGTCTGTCTCGATACAAGGAAAACAAACAATACTGTAGAAAGGGGCCTCGGCCTCGATACAAGGAAAACAAACAATACTGTAGAAAGGGGCCTTGGCCTACGAACGTCAGCTAGGCTACCTCGGAAGTTCCTGAACTGGAATCAGCACACGAGCAATACTGCTACTGAGGACCAAAAGCTGCTCATGGATCTGTGCACAAAGATGTACATAGTGTAGCATCAGCACAACCGATCCCATGTGCTGGTAAGTGCCTGACCTAACCCCGACGAAGTAATGTCGAGGCTAGATAGGACCTACCGAAAATAACCTATGTAGATATATATACAATAGCAGGAAAACATATAGAATCTAACAACTAGGAGGGGGGAGCATGCTGTGGAGGTGTGACAATTCAGACATAGATTCAACGAATAAGGAAATAAAACCGTACAACCACAACAGAAAAGGAAGACAGGAAACTTCACATATGAAATCAATATACTTGGTCCATACTCCGTTGCGGCGCGCAACCCGACCCTTCCGATATAATTCCTCACTCAACAGCAACAACAAATGAGGCAAGGAATTAATGAATAGTGGAAGAAATCCACATAAGAGGATAAAATCAACCAATTAGATCCAGGCAAGGGAGCATTATCAGCAACTAAATTCAACAAAACATCACGGCAAGGAGACACCCAATAACTACACATCCCGGCAAGGGAGGATACAATAAATACTTTAATCCTGGCAAGGGAATAATCACAATACTTCCTCTTTTAATTACTTATTTCTTGAGTAACAATTTCTATTCCGAGCCAATGCTCCAAATGACAAACCAATCACAAACCTTTCTCAACTATTCACTTTATATTAAACTTATCAGCCAAGCAAGAAAGATATATTCTCAAATCCGAATCAAACACAAATAAGACTCATGGTCATGCTAGACTCTGGTGCATAGATAACCGTCACCATGCCTATACACCGTACTCCACATTAAGCGAGTAGCAATTAATGTCCTAGTCCTATTCTCTCAAGCCAAAGTTAGAACAACCACTTACCTCGGTCCAAAAATAGCAATCAACACTCTAAAACCGCCTTTCATCTAGAATCTAACTCCGAAACAATGATATCTAGGCACAATTTAGTTCAATAATATCAATAAGGGCTCAAAAACATAATTACATAGCCTAAAAATGAAATTCCCATCATTCTTCCAAAATTACCAAAATCCGACCTCGGGCCCACATGGTCCAAACTCGAAGATCGGACCAAAATCCAATCACCCATAACCCCACGAGTTCAAATATGCAATTTGTTTCAAGACTCGATCCCAAATTGAGGTTGAATCGCCCAAAATTCCCAAAGCTCTAACTCTACCCAAAACCTCAATTTTCTACCTTGATTTCATGATTTAGGGCTAGGAAACTAATAATTAATGGAAGAAATTAAGAGGAAAAGAAGTTAAGAACACTTACCCAAGAGATTATGGAGAAGAAAGAGCTTGAAAATCGTCTATGGGGTGTTTGAGGGGTGAGTTCGTGTGAAGAAATGGCCAATTCCCGTAATGGGTTCTGTTTTTAAGCTTTAAAATCACTGAAGGAAATTGTTCTATGCGTTCACGACACTGTGTCGCATTCGCGAAGAAGGGCAGGCTGGGTACTCTATGCGTTCGCGAAGGCCCTATGCGAACGCATAGAAGGAAAGCTGGGGAGGGGGGTCCAGGTTGGCCTACGCGTTCGCGAAATGTGTATGCGAACGCGAAGAATGGGGATGGCAGAACAATGCGAATGCGATGGGCGTTCGCGAACGCGAAGGAGGCTGGGGTCATAAGGCATTGCGAACGCGAGACTACTGTGCGTTCGCATACAGTAATGGGCCTGTGCAAAAATTGCAGAAAATCTGCTAAGTTTTTAAGTGCAAAGCCATCCCGAACCACCTCCGAAACACTCCCGAGCCCTTGGGGCTCCCAACCAAACACATACACTAACTCAATAACATCGTACGGACTTGCTCGAGTGATCAAATCGCTAAAATAACATTAAAATCAAGGAATTAAGCCCCAAAATCATCATTTTCATTTCAAGGTTCATAAACTTCTAACTTTCGATATTTAGGTCCGAAACACGTCAAACGACGTCCGATTTTGACCAAACTTCACAGGAAGTGCTTAAAATATATTTGAGACCTTTACCGGGTGTCGGAACCAAAATACGAGTCTGATACCTATATTTTATAACTCATTTTCTTTTCAAAATTTCATATCATTTTCAGAAAAACAATTTATTTCAAAAATTGATTTCTCGGGCTTGGGACCTCGGATTTTGATTCCGGGAATACGTCCGAGTCCCATATTTTTCTATGGACCCTCCGGAACCGTCTCATCATGGGTTCGGGTCCGTTTACCCAAAATGTTGACCGGAGTCAACTTTAACAATATTAGAATCAAAATTCTTCAAATTTTTCACATAATTCACATATTTTAACATAAAAACTTTCTGGCTTTGCGCCCGGACTGTGAACGCAAATCGAGACAATTAAAAGAGAGGTTTTTCAAGGCCTCGGAAGCATGGAACGAGGAAGAATTAAGGTGATGACCCTTTGGGTCGTCACATTCTCCACCTCTAAAACAACCATTCGTCCTCGAACAGACAAAAGAAAGAAGTACCTGAGTCGGGAAACAAATGAGGATAACGGCTCTGCATATCAGACATGGACTCCCAGGTCGATGCCTCAGGAGGCTGACCTCTCCACTGAACACGCACAGAAGGGAAACTCTTCAACCTCAACTGTCGAACCTGCCGGTCTAGAATAGCCACCGGCTCCTCCTCATAAGACAGATCCTTGTCCAATTGGACGGTGCTGAAATCTAACATGTGCGACGGGTCGCCCCGATACTTCCGGAGCATAGATACATGAAACACTGGATGCACAACTGACAATCTAGGTGGCAAGGCAAGTCTATAAGCCACATCTCCCACACGATCAAGAATCTCAAATGGACCGATGAACCTAGGGCTAAGCTTGCCCTTGTTCCCGAATCTCATCATGCCCTTCATAGGCGATACACGGAGCGATACTTTCTCTCCAATTATGAAAGCAACACCTTTGACCTTGCGGTCTGCATAACTCTTCTGCCTGGACTGAGCTGTACGAAGTCTATCCTAAATAATCCGGACTTTATCCAAGGCCTCATAAACCAAATCTGTACCCAATAACCGAGCCTCTCCCTGCTCAAACCATCCGACTGGAGACCGACACCCCCTTTTTCCAACCTAAAAGAGAAGGAGATCCGGTTTACAACATTATGGGCAAAACAACACTTATTCCCTTGCGAGAATCGGGTTACGAAATTTGAAGAGTCGCCACCTAATGATTATAGTGCATTAGGACACTTTAAAGAGAAGAAGGAGATTTCGAAAGAAAAACCAGAGTTCGAGTAAGGGCTTGAGATTATCTCAAGGGGAAGGTGTTAGGCACCCCTCAAGATCCACTAGTGTTGTTCCTGGCCATGCTTAATTATGACATTAAAAGAAGTACAAGAAAGCAAATAAAGTTCACACATAAGAATTCATAAATAAATTTGAAAGGTTTAAAAATAGAAAGGGGCAAAAACGATTTTTGAAAAAAAAGAGAGATTATTTAGAAGAAACATAATTTTAAGAAAGAAAACGTTTCGTAAATAAGAAAGAGGGAATAGGTCCTAGGTTTATACGAAATATGGATCACATTAGTGCAATACCAGTGCACACTCCCCGGAGAGGGGTCGCACGTGATATTAGCTCACCGGTTATCATTTCCATATTCTACCCTTCCCACCCCAAAAATGTTATTTAAACGTGTGGATTAGTCATGAATTCTTATTGCGTGCTATTACATGTCCCGTCCTATAAGTCCTAGAGGGTATTTAGGACCACTATTCCTACAAGGTAAGGACTAGGTTTAACCCTTAGGTTTAAAGGTCAAAATACTAGGCGACATACATAACAAATAGGACTACACACAAAGGAATCATACAAAGGCAGATAAAAGGCTCAAAAATCCCTCCATAAATAAACATGCAATTAGCACGTCTCAAACACATTTAAGGTCTAAAGATGAGAGTTTAAAAAATAGCAGGAATGTCGAAGATAGGTTTCAGCAGAAAGTTTGATCAAAACTGAGTGAAGAATTTCAGAAGTGTAACTAAAGATGGTAGTAAGTATATAGTAGTTTAGGAATTTGTAAGAAACACGTTGAAACATACTTTGAAAATATAGTAGAGGTGTTAAAGATGCAGTATCCCGATAAGTCGTAAAAAAAGTAGCACGATTCTGGACAGGAAAGATAACCCAGTAGAAAACAAGATAAAACAGATGCAAGATTATGTGATCATCTCAAAATAGGGCGGAAGTTTAGTAGAAAAACAAAGAAAACTTCAGAGAGGCAAACGAGAAAACAGAGTTCAGAAAGTTAAAAGAGGCTGAGTAGTCTGAAATTGGTAAAACATGATTAATCGATTTTTATTGGGCCTAAAGCTTGCTTAGGCGTTGTATGTATTGCCTACTTATCTTAAAGGTGAGCATGCATATTAAACCCAATTTTTAAAAGAACGCAGTTAATCAGACTTGTGTTATTAGATTAAATAAACTAGTGAGGCGTTCAGCAATTGCAACTCAAACGAAATAAAAATCCTAAGTAACATGATGTCTAATGGACAAAAAGGTCCTAGAACATGGTATCTAAAATGCAGTAGCAATCTTTATAACAGTAGTTTATTGGTTACTAACTAATTCTGATTACGAAGTGAGTATAATAACAAGCTGAAAGTAGAGAATCTAAAAACATGATTACTACTATATGAGATGCATGTCCTATACATGATATCTATTGCACAAACAAGTAAGTAAAGCCTTATAAGCATGTTTTCTACCCGTTACTTAAACTAAACATACATGTCCCCTTTCATATTCACTATTCACCCCAATCATTCGTTTAAAAATTATTACAAACCAAGATAGTTAAAGTACAGTGATGAAGAATAAAAATAAGAAGTTATTCTATAGGGAGCCTTCAACCAGGCCCAATCTTCCAACCCCTCACCTCTTTCGAGTTTCACAGCCCTTTACCATGGTTTGGGTGCAGCAAAGCTCCCTAAGGGCCCATTGGGGTCCTTGGCCAATACCAAGCACCCAACCAAATCAAACATTGAACAAGTGTAGTGTGGAATTACCAGCCTTGTGCATCAAAGTTCAGTGAGCACTCACAAAGTGCCCAAAGCAATGCTTACACGAAGAGGGTAGAACCTAAACTCTAGGAGTAGTGAGAGTGTGATAGAGTTTTAAAGAAATTGAGTTGAGAGGAGAAAAATAGTTTGACATGATCCATGTAGAATCAATTCTTGAAAAATAGAAGAGTATGACAATTTTTGTAAGGAGATGAGTAAGAAATCTCAGGATCAGAACATCACACATAGTTCAGGAAAAACAAACACAAACATAGGAAAGGGGAATGGGGACAAATAGTTCACATGTAAGAGCACAATTGCATATACATAGTCATCAGAGTAAGGTATTTCAGAACTTAGGCAGTCATATTTTACCAAAGAGGTTCAGGGTTACATACTGATAATTGCACTGGGTTAGGGGGTAAGGAAGAACATGCATGAGACAGATAAAGGAAGTAGTAGGCATGCTATATTAAGGGAAAAATAGACATATAAATTAACATAGAGGCATGCTAATTGCAATAGGAACAACAGAACCACAAGTAAAAACATAGAAGAAACAAAATGAAGTGCAATACGTATAAAAACATGTTGTTTTGAGAGCTGTAAATCAAATGGAGGGCATACCAGTTGAGGATGAGATAATATAGAGCAGTAGTGAGTAATAATATGCAGATAAGTGAGCAACAATAGACAGATAAGTGAGCAGCAGTATGCAGACCAAAGCAGGTAGCAATGTAAAGAAGAGTAGAGTAGTGGAGTAGCCCAAAATTACTCAGTCTTGGCTTTCAGCCGACTGAGTAATCAGTAGTCACAAGGAAAGTGAGAGAGGTTGTGTAGAAACAAGAGAGAACACTGAATATGTTTTTGTGTAAGAGAGAGAGTTCAGAACAATGAATTTTTTGTTCGGTGCCTTGTTAATGAAAGCATGAGGGTATTTATAACTTTGAAAATAAGGGAAAAAATAAGGTAACAAGTATTGACTGATCACAATTATAGAAATAGTAACAACTAGAATCAATTAAAGACTCGGAGTCCCTTCAATTAGGGAGTCAGCTCAAATGGTACAAATTACATCACATAAGGAAAATAATTCTTTGCAAGATTGATATTTCCCTAATAGGAATAGTAAAAGCATGATGCATGTAATAGGGACTAAGTACATAATCTTTCAAGTAAGGAAAATATAAGGACAACATATTGTGCATACAAATCAGTTCAAAGAATCACAGATGAAATTGAAATTTACAGGGAATTAGCACTAAGTAAGGAGAGCATTTCACAAATAAGGAAGTGATTCAAAAAATCAGTGTAAAACTTCTAAGGAAAACATATACAAATCAGGGATTTGAAGAGATGCACAAAATCAGCAGAATATTTGGTAAACGATGACCAATTAGACCTATAAAACACAGTAGGCATGAAAATCAGAGAACCCTAAGCAAGAAAATCATAGAATCAATAGAAGACTGGAACCCTAATAGAAAACTTAAAGCATGGAACTCGGAGAGTAACCAGAAGATCATACAAACGAACACATAACACAAACATAAACACATAATACTAAAAAACAATCAGAAGATATAGTATTTCGGAAGAGGTTCGGAAACCCTAGCTTTTGAGAAAAAGAACAAAACGTTGCAAGCTTGAACAATCGAAGAAATCAAGTAGAGGGTAGTGTAAAACACAAAAGAATAAGTTGAAAATCGTTTTAAAAAAGACAGAGATTAAGAGACTTAGGCAGAAATTAGGGTTTCGCAATAAATTAGTGAGAGGTAAGGTACCTGGTTGTGAAACTCGTTAATACTGACATTCGCAGTACCATCAGACTAGAAACCATCGGAGAGAGGCCGGAGACAAGCCAGGCAAGGCCTCCGGCGAACATATTGCATGGTGGAAACCTCTGGAGTCTCAAAGCTAGAGGGAATCAACGAGATACGGTTCCATGGTGACTGGTGGTCGATATAAGTGAGGATGGAGGTGGCCAGAGAGGCGGTCGCTTCATCGAAGACAAGAGAGAGAACCAGAAGGTTCTAGAGAAAAGGGAGAGCAAACGTTAGCATAGAGAGAGAGAGAGAGAGAGAAACCGTCAAAGTGAGGGGTTTGGGGGGGGGGGGGTAATTGGGATTTAATTTAGGAAAATAAATCCGGACCGTTGATCTTATTTGATCAACGGCTCAGATCATATCAGGGTCGGACCGGGTATTCGAATTGGGTGTGGGTCGGGTGATTTAGGATATGGGTTGGGGAATTTGGGGTTGAAATTGGGGTTCAATTTGGGGTATGATTGTAATAAATCTGGCTAGCATTTAAATAGCCTCTTCTTCCCTTTTGAATTAATTAAAATAGTTAAAAAATAATTTAAAAACAAATTAAAAGTACTGAACTAATCAATAATATATAAAAATTAATCTAAAAATACTAGGAATAATTTTATAATTGTAAAACCTTATTAATCATAATATAGGTTATAATTATAATTTTATGCATTTTAGCTTAAGAATACCAAATAAATTTATAAAAAATATGCAAAAATCACCTCAATAATATTTGGGTGTAAATATAGGATGAAATAAGTTATTCATCAAAAATGAATAATTTTGGGAATAATTTTGGATTTTGTACTGTTAAAATAGCTAATAAATTGATTTTAAAAAATCTTAAAAATTGGGGGAAAATACCAAAACTCTTGGGCATACTTATATATGCCTACATATGCTATTTTGAAAGTATTTTGAGTATAAAAATACATAGGAAAAAATTGGGTATCAACAGCTGCCCCTCTTTACTCGAGGAGGATAAAAGAGTTGTCGGGTAAAGATAAGATGACCAATTTTGATCGGAAACGGAGATTGTAGAAGAATTTGACCGCGCTCTGGTTTTTGAACTGCCTACATATCCCTGGTTTTACATGAATCAGGCCACATGTAGTTCAGGAACTATCGACGGAATGTGTCGATGGAGATTCGAAAAGACTGATATGATGGTTAGATTTAGAGAGGTGTTTGGAGTTGAATAGGTTGCGGGGAACCGGAGCGGGATTTCTCCTGCTGGGGCGGCTGTTGGCTAGCCGGTGTACCTACAAATGAGCAGTGCGACGTATATTGTGCATAATTTAAACATGATGCAAGTTCCCGTTGGACCATTAATGTTGTCTTCGGATGGTTAGGATGACGTCCTCGGACTATGATGTCCTGGGTCATGAAGAGCATAAAAGTATAGATTCGCAGGCCATGGAATGGTGTTCTCGGGATATGCCGATGGTGCCTCCGAACTATGAAGCCTTTGAATAAGTTGGCGATCTTTCAGCCCATGAGAAGGTGGTAATCTTTTAGCCAAATAAATGCAAAGGGTGGCGATCTTTCAGCCAAAGCGAGAATTTAAATGCAGGTGGCGATATTTCAGCAGTTCGAAAAAATAAAGTGGAGATATTTTAGCCATGCAGGATGGAGACAATGCTTAGTCTCGGAAGGCATATAAGTAGCCTTATGCAGAATGCAGATGGAGATGGAGCTTAGTATCGAAAGGCAGATAAGTAGCCTTATGCAGGAATGCAGATGGAGATAGAGCTTAGTCTCGAAAGGCAGATAAGTAGCCTTATGCAGGAATGTAGATGGAGACAGAGCTTAGTCTCGAAAGGCGGATAGATAGCCTTATGCATAAATGCAGATGGAGACAGAGCTTAGTCTCGAAAGGCAGATAGATAGCCTTATGCAGAAATGCAGATGGAGACAGAGCTTAGTCTCGAAAGGCAGATAAATAGCCTTATGCAGGATAGAGGTAGAGCTTAACCTCGAAAGGCAGATATATAGACTTATGCAGAAATGCAGATGGAGACAGAGCTTAGTCTCGGAAGGCAGATAAATAACCTTATGCAGGATGGAGGTAGAGCTTAACCTTGGAAGGTAGATAGATAGCCTTATACAGAAATGCAGATGGAGACAAAGCTTAGTCTCGAAAGGCAAATAAGTAGCCTTATGCAGGGTGGAGGTAGAGCTTAACCTCGGAAGGCAGAAAGGTAGCCTTATGCAATGCAGGAATGTAAATGAGCGAATAGTAGTAAGTTCTCTTAGCTGGTAGACGATTGTGATATCGTGGCTGCTGGGGATGTTGGGTGTAGATAGTAAATTTGCAAATGAGCAATCGTTCTGAGAGTTTCATTCATGAAGAGTGAATGTGTTCAATGATTTACGACCTGGGTGCCTGCATCCAAAGAAAACTCGTGAGTTCTGTATAGGGGTTGGTTAGTTCGTATCCCCTGGATCTTGACGTCCCGTATCATTGGGGTAGCGTTGCCAAACGATGATGATGTGAATGATACTTATACATGAATTAGTAAATATAATGTAAGTGTAAATTTGGAAAAACGATTTTATTTTGGATGAACCAACAACTGCAACGTGGTTCAAGACATGGCAACCTTGCTCGTTCCGGAATTTTGAGGGTCCTCCTCAAAATTCTACCCCTGTTTACTGGGTTGGCGCTGCTGACGGCTGTGCTGAATGACTGAAAACGGATTGATTCCAGAATTTTGAGGGCCCTCCTTGAAATTCTGCCCCAGTTTACTGGGTTGATGCTGATGAGAAAACTGACAAACTGACTTCGGAATTTTGAGGGTCCTCCTCAAAATTCTGCCCCAGTTCCAATAGCGGGGAAAAATGGAATTTTTATTAAAATGTGACCGAACCCATAGGGCTGCCTACGTATCCCTTCTTAAACGGGAATCAGGTCAGGCGTAGTTCAAATTACATCATAAAGAAACATGTGATCAAATATAGTATCGTGTCACTGCATCTGAATAGATTGGCTTCGGCCAGACTTTTCCGTCCATTTATACAAGAATAAGAGCTCCTCCGGTTAGAACCCGGTGAACCATGTACGGACCCTACCAATTGGGAGAGAATTTCCCCTTGGCTTCATCTTGATGTGGGAATATCTTCTTCAACACCAGCTGCCCTGGTGTAAACTTCCTCAGTTTAACTCTCTTGTTGAAGGCCCTGGAATTTCTATTATGATATAAATGACCGTGGCAAACTGCATTCATTCTCTTTCCATCTATAAGGGCTAACTGCTCGTAGCGGCTTTTTACCCATTCTGCATGATCTAACTCTACTTCTTGTATGATCCTCAGGGAGGGGATTTCTACCTCGGCGGGAATGACTACCTCTGTACCATAAACCAACATGTAGGGAGTTGCCCCGGTTGATATGCGGACTGTGGTACGATAACCCAATAAGGGGAACGACAACTTCTCATGCCATTGTTTGTGACTTTCGATCATCTTCCTTAGTATCTTCTTGATGTTCTTATTGGTTGCTTCTATGGCTCTATTCATCTGGGGTCTATAAGCTGTAGAGTTTTTCTATTTGATCTTGAAAGTCTCACACATTGCTTTCATCAGGTCGCTGTTGAGATTGGAATCGTTGTCGGTGATGATTGATTCTGGAACTCCGAACCGACAAACAATACCGTCGCGAACAAAATCTGCTACAACTTTCTTGGTTACTGCTTTATATGATATTGCTTCAACCCATTTGGTAAAGTAATCAATTGCCACCAGGATGAACCTATGCACATTTGATGCGGCAGGCTCGATTGGTCTAATAACATCCATTCCCTAAGCGGCGAACGACCATGGTGAGCTAGTTGCATTAAACTCGTTTGGAGTCACCATTATCATATCTGCATGTATCTAACAGTGATGGCACTTTTGGACATACTGGATGCAGTACGTTTCCATAGTCATCCAAAAATACCCTGCTCAGAGTATTTTCTTTGCTAGAACAAAACCATTCATGTGTGGTCCGCAGGTCCCTGCGTGTACTTCCTCCAACAACTTGGTTGCTTCTTTCGCTTCGACACATCTTAGCAAACCCAAATCAGGAGTCCTCCGGTACAGGATTCCTCCACTGTGAAAGAAATTATTGGATAACCTCCGAAGCGTGCACTTCTGAGTAGCATTGGCAAGCTCGGGGTATTCTCATGTGGTCAAATACTCTTTCATGTCATGGAACCAAGGTTTCCCATCGGCTTCTTCCTCAACGTGAGAACAATAATATGGTTGGTCATGAATCTTGACTTGGATAGGATCAATGAAATTTGTATCTGGGTGCTGAATCATGGATGATAAAGTGGCTAGTGCATCAGCAAACTCGTTCTGTATTCTGGGAACATGCCAGAATTCTATTTTTCTGAACCTCTTCCTCAATTCCTGTATGTGATGCAGATAAGGGAGTATCTTAGAATTCTTGGTTGACCATTCCTCTCGGACCTAAAGTATGAGTAGGTTCGAGTCTCTAATTACTAGTAACTCCTGAATGTTTATATCAATGGCCAGCTTGAGCCCTAAGATGCAGGCTTCGTACTCGGCCATGTTGTTGGTGCATGGGATCCTGAGCGTGGTAGATACCGGGTAATGCTAACCGGTTTTTGATACCAGGATCGCTCCTATACCAACTCCTTTGAAATTTGCGGCTCCGTCGAAAAACATCCTCCAACCGTCATAGGATTCTGCAACGTCTTCTCCTATGAAAGCTACCTCTTCATCAGGAAAATATGTCTTTAGAGGCTCATATTCTCCTCCCACAGGATTCTCGGCGAGATTATCTGCCAAAGCTTGTCCTTTGACCACCTTTTGAGTGACATAAACAATGTCGAATTCGCTTAGCATGATTTTCCATTTGGCGAGATTTCCAGTAGGCATGGGCTTCTGAAAGATATATTTTAACGGATCCATCCTTGATATGAGATAAGTGGTGTAAGCACAGAAATAGTGCCTTAATTTCTGAGCTACCCAGGTCAGAGCACAACAGGTGCATTCTAATAAGGAATACCGAGCCTCGTACGGGGTAAACTTCTTGCTGAGGTAGTAGATGGCTTGTTCCTTTCTCCCCGTTTCATCATGTTGTCCTAGAACGCAACCGAATGCTCCATCTAGTACTGCGAGATAAAGCAAAAGGGGTCTTCTTGGTTCAGGTGGAACCAAGACTGGCAGCGTAGACAAGAATTCCTTGATTTTTTCGAAATCCTTTTGACAATCATCAGTCCATTTGGTGGCAACATCATTCTTTAGCATCTTGAAGATAGGTTCACAAATAATGGTGGACTGGGCTATGCATCGGCTGATATAGTTGAGCCTCCCTAGAAAGCTCATTACATCCTTCTTGCTCTTTGGCGGCGGCAACTCTTGAATGGCTTTGACCTTTGACGGATCCAATTCTATTCCTCGGCGACTCACAATGAAACCCAATAACTTTTCGTCCGGAACCCCGAATGCACACTTGGCGGGATTCAATTTCAAATTGTACCTTCTCAACCTGTTGAAGAATTTTCTCAAATCTTCCATATGATTTGCCACTTTCTTAGATTTGATGATGACGCCATCCACATACACCTCAATTTATTTATGTATCATGTCATGAAAGATAGTAGTCATGGCCCTCATATAGGTGGCCCCAGTATTCTTTAATCCAAACGGCATCATTCTGTAGTAATACATCCCCCACGACGTTATAAATGTTGTTTTCTCTGCATCTTCTTCATCCATCCATATTTGATGGTATCCGGTGAAACAATCAACGAATGACTGCAGCACATGCTTGGCACAGTTGTCAATCAATATGTGTATATTTCGCAAATGGAAATCGTCCTTAGGACTGGCCCGGTTGAGATCCCGGTAGTTGAAACAGACTCTAACCTTCCCATCTTTCTTTGGTACTGGCACGATGTTGGCCAACCATGTCGGATATTCTACCACTCTGAGCACCCTGGCTTTGACTTGCTTGGTAACCTCTTCTTTGATTTTCAAACTCATGTCTGGTTTGAACTTTCTGAGCTTCTGTTTTATTGGCGGGCATGTTGGATCTGTTAGCAACTTGTGAGCGACAATGGATGTGCTGAGACCGATCATATCATCATACGACCATGCAAAGATGTCATCATACTCTTTTAGGAACTCGGTGTACTCTTTCTTTTCTGACGTCGACAAATGCACGTTGATACGTGTTTCCTTGACATTCTCGGTATCCCCTAAGTTAATAATCTCAGTTTCGTCCAAATTAGATTTGGGTATGTTCTAAAAGTTCTCTACTTCTTTGACAACCTCTTCTGGTATATTATCCTCTTCTGAATCTATGTCCGTTTGTTGCATTGTCTCGTTGCAAGTCACAGTCGTTGGTTCATCATCAAGATATGTAATAGTAATGCTGTGTAAAGTAAAGTCAATGATAGAGAAAAGTAATGAGAGCGAGATATATAATAAACTTGTAAAATTCTTTGATTAAATTCATAATTGTTCGAAACATTGGAGCTCTTTTCAAAAGTAAAGACAATGCGGGAAAAAAAATCAACTAGTAAAATAAAGATGCGATGCATAATGCTCGTTTAGCCTTGCTACCCCGAAGATTTCCGGGTACTAGTGGTCCTGACCGACCAATTGGTGAGGCGTTCCCCTCGGTTCACAGCTTTAATGGAATGGCCTTCCTCCCCTTCCTTCTCGAAGATAACATAACAGTCCATATCATTTTCCAAAAAGAAATTCTTCATCGCTGCTAGTATTTCATCCTCCTCTAATCCATATATAATGTCAGCTGGCTGAAAGGTCTGCTCCAGCTGAGGTATAGGATGCTCCAATGGATAATACGGACCGCGCCATGGTGGTGACCATTCATTGAACTCTTTCCAGGTGTACTCATACCCTAGGCAAAAAGTGGTACCGTGTTTTTTCAGCTTGATAGGTTTGTTGATACCTTGTAGATTCTTGCCAAGTCCTTTTCTGGGTTCATACCCGCTCCAATTCAGGATGCTCTCAATTTTATTATCCCACCACTTGTCTTTGTCCACAGCATTGGCCCGCTCGATGTGGTGGTATGTTTCTTCGCTTATTCTCCGTCTACCTCCAATCATTGGGATGGTTTGGCGATTGTATCTGGATTGCTATTGTCGCCATGAATGATCACCTCTTGGTGATTCCACTCGAACTTTACTGACTGATGCAAGGTCGATGCCACTGCCCCAATAGCGTGGATCCAGGGTCGTCCTAACAACAAGTTGTAGGATACCGGGATGTCTATTACTTGAAAATTGACATCGAACCAGGTTGGTCCCATCTGCAAGCACAGGCTAATTTCTCCAATGGTAGATCTTTGAGACCCATCAAAAGCTTTAACATTGATAGCTCCGTCTTTGATATCGTGCAAACCTTTCCCTAATATTCTGATTGTGACAAGTGGACAAATGTTAAGGCTGGATCCTCCGTCGACCGGGATTCTAGTGATGAAATAGTCTTCGCATTGCACGGTGATATGCAACGCCTTGTTGTGACTAAGTCCTTCTGGGGGTAACTCATCCTCGTGGAAGGTGATCTTATAGATTTCTAGCACGTGTCCTACCATATTCACCATTTCACCTCCTGTTATGTTGCTGGGAACACAAGCATCACTCAATATCTTCATCAAGGCATTTTTATGTGCCTCAGAGCTTTGCAGAAGAGCCAGAATGGAAATCTGCGCTGACGTTTTATTCAGTTGCTCAATGACCGAGTATTATTTGGCCTATATCTTTCTCCAAAGGTCATCGGGTCCAGTTTCAACAGGCCGTCTAGAGGCTTGCTTGCTGGACTCAGCTAAATGTTCTGAAGTATATACCCTGCCAGTTCTGGTCATCCCCTGTGCGGCGACCGCCTCTCCAATTCTTGTTTTCCCTTTTCTCCTAGCTTTCGCGGTGTAATCCCAAGGTATGGCATTTGTATTGAATGGTGTCACTTTTTTCATGGAAACCAGAATAGGAACCCTCGGAGGTAGAACAACAACTTCAAATGGTACATGTGCCTTTGGGATCCCGAACTCAACCTTAATTGGCTTCGGCGCCTTTGCAGGTGGCGCTTCAAACTCGAGTGGCACAGACACATTTACCTCATCGCCCTCAGAGGGTTGGATCTGAACAACAATGGGATTGAGGGTGACCGCTGGCTTCTTGGGCTCATCTCCTTCAGCAATCAATTCGATTGATCCTTTGGGGTCCCAATCATCCTCAATATCGATCATATGGATGCCTCCACCCTTGTGGTTAGGCAGAGGATTGTTGCGGACATTGGGAGCGGTCTCCTTTGCTACAATGACCTTGTTATTAATCAAAGTTTGAATCTTGTCTTTCAACGAGCGACACTCATCGATGGTATGGCCTTTCATCCTGGAATGGTATGCGCCGGTTTTGTTCGGATTGACCCATTGGGAGGGATTTTCTGGAGTTATGGCTGGGATAGGGGTAACGTAACCGGCTACTTTGAGTCTTTCATATAGTTGGTCAATAGTTTCAGCAATGGCGGTATATTGTCTGGGAGGTCTGTAGTCGAAGTTCGGTCGAGGTCTGGGAAAGTTTTGGCGAATGGGTGGTGATGGGTAATGAGATGGTTGGGAGTTATATGCTTGGTATAGAGGTGCGGGTTGGGAATATCTAGGTGAGGTGGGTTGATATGTAAATAGTGGAGATGATTGGTAGGCCAGTAGTGGAATTTGGTATGTGGGTGAGGGTGCTTGGTAATTTAGGGAAGGTTGATATGTGAGTGGCGCTGAGGGATATGTTTGGTATTTCATAGGAGATTTGGTTCTTTGCGCAGCCATTACGGAATTCACGTCCTTTTTCTTTTACGTGTCACGAGACAGTAAAGCCTTATTGGTGGCCTGCAATGCTTTGAGATTAGTGATCATACCATTCTTGATACCTTCTTCGATTCTTTCTCCCAACTTGATGATGTCAGAGAATTTCTGACCTCCTATCAGCATCAACCTCTCATAGTACTACGGATCTTGAGCCCGGAAAAAGAACCTGTTCATCTGCTCTTCCTCTAAGGCCGGCCTGACCTTAGCGGCTTCTGACCTCCAACGAGTAGCATACTCGCGAAAGGTTTCTGTGGGCTTCTTCTTCAGATTCTGAATGTAGAGCACATCTGGTGCATTCTATGTGTTGAACTTGAATCGGTCCATAAAGTCGAACGACATGCTCACCCAACTTGTCTATTTCTTGGAATCTGATGTACTAAGATAAGGCGTTGCCTTTCATACTCCTCATAAATAGTTTTATGCGGATGTTCTCGTCCCTTCCAACTCCTACCAGCTTATCATAATACATTCTTAGATGGATCCTAGGATCACCTGTACCATCAAACATCTCGAACTTGGGAGTTTTGTACCCCCCCGGAAGCTCAACATCTGGCTGAACACAAAGATCTTCATAGTTCAACCCTTCAACACCTTTGTTACCTTCGACACCTTGGATCCGGCTAGTCAACTTCTTGAGTTCAGCGGCCAAATTCCTGATAAGGGAGTCCTTATCGTCTGATTCAGAAGCACCTGAGATTGGCTGGATATAGTGGGGTATAGTATCCACAAAGACATGAGTGTTATGGTCATTTGGGGTGTTTTATGGTTCGGGAATGAGTAGTGGAGTGTTATTGCATGTGTTGTAGGCTTGGTTGTGAGTGGGTTGTACTGGTGGTTGTGGAGTGTTTTGTGGAGGTACGGGGTTTTGGGCGTTAACATCAGAAGCAACAAGGGATATTGATAGGCTTGCCATGTCCCGGACTTGGTCCAACTCTTCCCGAAATTTCAGTAATGCCTGCTCAAGATGAGCAGCAGTTCCCTTGGTGATTGGAGTATTCTGAGAAGTCTCCTCGATTTCCTTTCTAGCATTTGCATCTCCCATTTTACTTTTGTTCTTGTTTCTGGTAGGACTCGGAGGAGGAGGAGGAGGTGGAGGGCCCTTGGATCTTGTTGAGTATGATGATGGTGCCAAAATGCATGAACTAACCTTTGGGGAGGGGAATAAAAAAAAGAAAAAAAAAGGTAAAAAGTTAGTGCGGATTCTAAGAAGGAAAATATTGCAATATTTAAACACATTGTTCAGGAATATAAGTCACTTCCTAATTTTGGGTGCCTCGTTTTGCCCGAGGTAGGCCTAGCGACAAATTAAATTTGGAAAACTTATAATGCTAAATACCTCATTTTATTGATAAAAACAAGACGAGCCTTAAAACAACTGAATAATAAAAGATGTCACTAATGGCCATTGGCCTTATTACATTAGGAAAGCGGTAAAATACAAATCCTAACTACTTGGTCCTAGAAGGACCTTCCCCAGATTCGGTATTCTTTCCTCCCTCGTACATCTACACCAGCTCATACAATCCCAGCAGGAAATAGGCTCGGGCCAGATGTCCGCCTGTATTACCCTTAGCATTCTAGCCGTCGTCGATCCATTTCAGAAATTTACCTTCCAGCTCCACTAAACCTCGTTCCAGATATCCTAGCAGATTATTGGCGTTGACATCCATATCTTTCCACTCGTTGATTAGCTTCTGGTGAGCTTCTTGTATCTCCCGATGCTCATTTTCACATTTTCGCATCCTTTTGCGCAGTTGATTGTATTTAAGTTGCGCTTCAGTTTTCTCATCAATAAGCCTATGACCTCGGACAAACCCTGGATGACCCAAACCAATGTGATCATCCTCCAACCAAGTGGAATAGTGCGGCACACACCCGACATGACACATGTCTGGCTCGATGGATTCTCTCCCCAAAATGAGTTTGCAATGCCACATAGGCTGAGCGTGACACCTGTGCGGGCTATCATCGTCTTGAAAGTCAGCCTTGAAATGACTCATTTTGTCTACCCTTGGTATGATTTGTTTGGTTCCTGCTTGCCTCATGGCTCGGAGAGGGACATAAGGGTAAGTTCTTCTTAATCCAATAAGTATAAGGAATGGCGCATCTCGAGATCGAACAATGAATTCCCCTGTTGGGAACCACTCATACATCCACTGTACCTGTTCTTCCTTCAGATTCTTAAATTGTTCTACCCATCCTTTAGCGTCCTCCGGCTGAGCGAACATGCTGGGCATGAAGTTCATTCGCTTTGGGTGGTGAAAAGCGATATGGTTATCCCAATCCCTGCGTATGATTTCCTATCTGTAATCACCTTTCTTAAGGTGCTCTATAAGCCAAAGTTGAAGTAGCAAGTTACAACCTTCGAAGTGTTTGGCCCCTTGTTGACACTTCTCTAAAGCTCGATACATCTCGGCAATGATCATGGGTGTCACACCTCCTTTTTGCGCACCCTACCCCGAGGTATAAGGTACAAGGGAGTTTTTCCAATTTAAGTGACAATATTCGAAATGGGATTATTTATTTATTTCAGAGTCGCC
>MU692011.1:18616-33751 GCA_026770625.1 Nicotiana glauca
TTTTAATGATTGGAACAAGTTTGAATGATGTGATAGGAGGTGTTGGTATTTTTGGTTGAGGTCCAGGGGGCCTCGGATTTCGGATGGCGATCGGGGAGTTTCGGACTTGTAATGTTGCAGAGCCTGTGCTGCTTCTGGTATTTCCGCATCTGCGGAGAAGGAGTCGCAGGTGCGGTACCGCATGTGCGGCGTAAAAGCCACAGAAGCGAAAAGGGCGATGTTAGGCTGGACTGCAGATGCGGACAGGGAGCCGCACCTGTGGCTGGGGTGAATGCAGAAGCGGCCAAGTGCGTTTAGTGAAATTTAGCAGAAGCGGTTCCGCATAAGCGGAAAGACTGCAGAAGAGGAAGTGACTGGGCAGAGGCATTTAATTCCATCTTCGCGAATTTTTGAAAGAGTTAGACATTTTCACTTCGAACTTGGAGTATTGTGGGCGATAAAGAAGAGGGTTCTCAAGGGGTTTCGATAAGGTAAGGATTGTTGAACTTAAAACACGATTTTATGGTGCAAATACATGAATTAAGACGGAAAAATTAAGAAATCAAGGGTTAAGAATGGAGGTTAGGGCTTGAACTTAAGAGAGTTAAGAATGGGGATTTGAGGGGTGAGTTGGACTCCGATTCTGATAATTTTGATATGTATAGACTCGTGGCGAGATAAAGAATTTGATGATGTTAAATTTTTTAATTTTCAAGAAGTGGGCTCAGGCCTCGGGTTTTGCTAATTTCGAGATTTTGATTGGGTATTGTTCCATTGGCACATTGTGATGTATTCGCTGTGGTTTTGATCAGATTTGGCGCATGTGGAGGTCAATTTGAGAGGCAAGGGCATAGCGAGCTAGGATTTTGGCCGGCTTGAGGTGAGTAATAGATGTAAATATTGTCTTGAGGGTTTGAAACACCGTATTTGCACTTCGTAGTGCTATATTATGGTGACTTACGCGCTGGGTAGCGAGCGTGGGGTAGAGCACCGTTGGGGATTGTGACTTGGTCCATCCCGATAGATGAATATACTGTGTATTTGACTATAATTCATTTATTATCACTACAATTTGAGCTACTTGCTATATTTGGGCATCGTGCCAATTGATTTAATCCTTCAGGGATTGTTATTGCTGGTTTCTTACAATCTTTCACATATTAATGAACTCAGTCCAGTTTTTTAATACTGTTTTGTAAACTCAGTCACCTTTTCTCTAACTTGAAACGTAATTAATATTTTTAAAAGAAGTTTAGGCTGAATATTTCTATGTTATTGTGTCAGAGGGGATTATGTGATTTTGACTGAGCATGAGATCGGGTTGTGCACCGTAGCGGTACTATATTGGTATTGATATGAAGCTAAGGGCCTAGTAGATGCCACGAGATGGCTTATTATTGCGCATGGGCTGTAAGGGGCCCCTTCCGAAGTCTGCACACCCTAGTGAGCACTGTTGATGATAAATAAATGGAGCAGGCTGCATGCCGCAGCGGGTACTAGAGTGTACCGGTTTATGTGTTGCATTGCATATTCAATTGTCATTTACTTATTTATCTCTTGTGGTATTTCCTTAAGAGTTTCATTGATTTACCAATTTTGTACTACTGGGTTCAAGTTGCTGTATTTATAGAATTACCTTGTGCCTATTAAGGATCTCTTATTCTCAGCCTTTATTTATGTTTATTACTCACTGGGTCGGAGTACTCACATTACTCCCTGTACCTTGCGTGCAGATACTGGTACGCCTGAGGTTGAGTGAGGATTTCTCTGCCTAGCAGCTTATCCGGGAATATCAAGGTAGCTGCACTTGACGTTCGCAGTCCTGATCTTCCTTCTATCGTATTTGTCTCATTTCTACATTTTCTAGAGAGTATATGTAGTAGGTTGATACTCATGTATTAGAGACTCAGACTTGTGACACCAGATTCTTAGGACTGTGTAGTTGTTTTATTACTTGGGATTCCACATGCTTTACTCTATTTCAGATATTCACTATTATGACTGAGTAATTCATGCATGTTAATTAATTCATGAACTGTATAAATAGTTATGGTTATTGAATTGGTCGGGCTTGCCTAGAAGTGTGTTGGGTGCCATCACGACCCAGGGTTGGTCTCGCGAGTCATGAGCCGGTTGGTAGAGTCTCATGGATCAGTACGGAGACGTCTGTACTTATCCTCGGGAGGCTACCGAACCTTTAGGAAACACTCACATTCTTGAAACTCTTGTCGTGCATCTTTATCGAACTGATAACTAAAGTTCTATTATTCTATTCTCCCACAGATGGTGAGGACACAAGCTACCGGACGTGACAGATGACCACCGATGCCACCTACTGAGGCTGCTAGAGGTCGTGGATGTAGTCGTGGTCGTGGCAGAGGTAGAGCAGCCAGGGCAACACCAGCTGATCCAGCAATTGCCCTAGTTCAGGATCAGGCTCCAGTTGTGGATATTCCAGCAGCACTTGTTCAGGCACCAGTTGTGCCTATCGTGATTTCGGGTCATCAGGAGACCTTGGCACAGATATTGTTAGTCTGCATTGGCCTGGCTCAGGAAATTTTAGCCACCACCATAGCAGCAGCTACTGCACAGGCCAGGAGAGTCAATCAGACCCCCGCTACTCGCACACCTGAGCAGGTGGTGTAGGGACTACAAACACTAGAGGCACCTCCAGCTCAGAAGGTTGCACTAGTGCAGGGCTTTGTGGTTCCAGCTATGCCAGACGATGAGCAGTGTCATCTTGAGAGGTTCGGTAAGCTCCAGCCTCTACCATTCAGCGGAGCTGAGGGAGAGGATTCCCAGGGCTTTCTTGACAGATGTCAGTGTATGCTCCGTACGACAGGGATCCTTGAGTCGAGTGTTGTGGCATTTAATACGTTTCAGTTCACAGGGGCTGCTCTTACATGGTGGGAGGACTTTGAGAGGCGTAGGCCTACCGATGCAGTACCTCTGACTTGGCAGCAGTTCTCCGCTTTTTTATTGGAGAAGTATGTACCTCAGTCCCATAGAGAGGAGCTGCGTAGGCAGTTTGAGTGGATGACACAGGGGTATATGACAGTGACTCAGTACGAGATGAGGTTTTCACAATTTGCCCGTCATGCTACTTGGATAGTTCCATTGGATCGTGAGAGGATCAGGAGGTTCGTGGATGGCCTCAACTACCACCATCATATTCTGATGACTAGAGAGAGAGTACTGGGTGCTACATTTGAGGAGGTGGTGGATATCGCTCGTGAGATCGAGTCAGTTCTCCGTAGAGAGCAAAAGGAGAGGGAGGCCAAGAGGCCTCGTGGATTTTGAAGTTACATTGGTGCTCCTTCGAGAGGCCAGTTCCAGAAGGGTAGAGCTCATTCTTTCAAGACTGCTCAGTTGGCCCGTCCAGAGTATCACGGGGGATCTTCAGGACGTCGTCATCATGGGCCCCAGTAGGTTCAGCCTTCACTCACCGCTCTCCCAGCTCAAAGTTCATCTCACGCCCCATCAGCTGAGGTTTTTTCTGCACCGAGTGCATCTGCTAGTCACTCCGGTGCGAGGGGTTCCCTTCACTCCCCATCTCCAGCACCGAGAAACTATTATGAGTAGGAGAGTATGGTCACTTGAGGAGGCAGTGCCCTCGACTTCGTAGCAGACAGCATCAGAAGAGGGGTCAGCCCTCGACTTCTGCTCCAGTTACTTCACCACCCGCCCAGTCAGCTAGGGGTGGAGATCAAGCAGCTAGGGGTTGTCCCAAATGTGGAGATCGATCAGGAGGTGGCTAGGCTCGTATCTATGCTATGTCGGGCAGGACAGATGCCATTGGCTCCGATGCTGTCATTACAGGTATTGTTTTAGTCTGCCATAGAGATGCATCAATATTATTTGATCCCGGTTCCACCTATTCTTATGTATCTTCATATTTTGCTCATCACATGGGTACGTCCCGAGGGTGTCTTGCTTTACCTGTTCACGTGTCTACCTCGGTGGGCGATACTATTATTATAGACCATGTATATCGATCATGTTCGGTGACTATTGGGGGTCTGGATACCTGAGTCGATCTATTGCTATTGAGTATGGTGGATTTTGATGTCATTCTGGGCATGAACTAGTTATCTCCATGTCATGCTATCCTAGACTGTCACTTTGGCTATGCCGGGTGTACCGCGGATCGAGTGGCATGGTGTGACTGATTATGTTCCTAGTAGAGTTATTTATTTCTTGAAGGCCCAGCGTATGGCTGGGAAGGGTTGTTTTTCCTATTTGGAATTTGTGAAATATGTGGGACCTGAGACTCCTAGCATTGATTCTGTTCTAGTTGTATGGGAGTTTCCCAATGTGTTTCCTGCAGACCTGCTGGGCATGCCGCCGGATAGGGATATTGATTTTGGTATTGACCTGGTGTTGGGAACTCGGCCCATTTGTATTTTGCCATATCGTATGGCACCAGCGGAGATGAAGGAATTGAAGGAGCAGCTTCAGGAGCTCCTGGATAAGGGATTCATTCGGCCTAGTGTGTCACCTTGGGGTGCGCCAGTTCTGTTTGTGAAGAAGAAGGATGGCACAATGAGAATATGCATCGACTATAGGCAATTGAACAAAGTAACAGTGAAGAACAAGTATCCCCTGCCTCGCATTGATGATTAATTTGTCCAGCTTCAGGGAGCGAGGGTATTTTCCAAGATTGATCTCCGTTTAGGTTATCACCAGCTAAAGATCAGGGATTGAGGTAATCATAAGACTGTTTTCAGGATTAGATATGGTCACTATGAGTTTCTTGTCATGTCTTTCGGGCTGACCAATGCCCCAGCAGCGTTCGTGCATCTGATGAACAATGTATTTCGGCCTTATCGAGATTCGTTTTGTCATAGTGTTCATTGATGATATTCTGGTGTACTCACGCAGTCAGAAGGAGCACGCACATTATTTACGAGTTGTATTGCATAGATTGAGGGAGGAAAGATTTTACACAAAGTTCTCTAAGTGTGAGTTCTAGCTCGGTTCAGTGTCTTTCTTGGGACACGTGGTGTCCAGCGAGAATGTTCAGGTTGACCCGAAGAAGGTAGAGGTGGTGCAGAGTTTGCCTAGACTGTCCTCAGCCACAGAGATTCGTAGCTTTCTTGGGTTGGCAGGCTATTATCGTCGGTTTTTTTACGGTTTTTCCTCTATTGCATCGCCCTTGACTAAGTTGACTCAGAAGGGTGTTTCATTTATATGGTCGGACAAGTGTGAGCAGAGCTTTCATAAGCTCAAGACAGTGTATTGCAATGCTTCTAGAGTTGGAATTGGTTGTGTTTTAATGAAGAAGGGAAGAGTTATTGCTTATGCTTCGCGTCAGTTGAAGCCCCATGAGCAGAACTACCCCGTTCATGATCTAAGGTTAGCTGCTATAGTTCATGCATTGTAGATTTGGAGGCATTACTTATACGGAATATCTTGTAAGGTATTCAATGATCATCGCAGTCTTCAGCATTTGTTCAAGCAGAAGGATCTTAATTTGAGGCAGCGGAGATGGCTAGATTTATTGAAGGATTATGACATTACTATTCTGTATCACGCGGGGAAGGCCAATGTAGTGGCCGATGCTTTGAGCCAAAAGGCGGTGTGTATGGGGAGCTTGGCGTACATTCTAGTTGAGGAGATGCCATTTGCAGTTGATGTTCAGGCCTTGGACAATTGGTTTGTGAGACTAGATATTTCAGACCCTAGTCGGGTGTTGGCTTGTGTGGTTTCTTGGTCTTACTTGTATGACCGTATCAGAGGGTGTCAGTATGAGGATCTTCATTTGCTTGTCCTTAAGGACAGGGTTCAGCATGATGATGCTAGGGATGTTACAATTGGGGATGATGGTATGTTGAGGATGCATGGACGAATTTATGTGCCCAATGTGGATGGGCTTCGGGAGTTGATATTGGAGGAGGCCCATAGCTCACGGTATTCCATTCATCCGGGTGCCGCGAAGATGTATCAGGATCTTAGATAGCACTATTGCTGGCGGAGGATGGAGAGAGATATTGTGAAGTATACAGCCCGGTGTCTTAATTATCAACATGTGAAATCTGAGAATCAGAGACCGGGTGGCTTGCATCAGCAGATGGCTATTCCTGAGTGGAAGTGGAAGAGAATCACTATGGATTTTTTGACTCCCACGGACTTTGAAAAAATTTGATGCTATTTGGGTGATTGTATACAGGCTGACCAAGTCCGCACACTTAATTCTGGTCTTTACTACTTATTCTTTAGAGCGGCTGGCAGAGATTTATATTCAGGAGATTGTTCGGTTACATGGTGTCCTAGTTTCCATCATATCAGATCGGGGCACTCAGTTCACCTCTCAGTTTTGGCAGGCTGTTCAGTAAGAGTTGGGTACTCAGGTACAGTTAAGCACAACCTTTCACCCTGAGATGGACGGACAGTCCGAGCGCACCATTTAGATAATGGAGGATATGCTACGTGCATGTGTTATTGATTTTGGACGGTCATGGGATCGGTTTCTACCGCTTGCATAGTTTTCCTACAACAACAGCTATTAGTCCAGTATTTAGATGGAACCGTATGAGGCCTTGTATGAGAGACGGTGTAGATCTCCAGTTGGTTGGTTCAAGCTCACAGAGGCTAGATTGTCGGGGATAGATTTTGTTCAGGATGCACTGGAGAAGGTGAAAGTGATTCAGGAGAGACTCCGTACAACGCAGTCGAGGCAGAAGAGTTATGCGGACATGAAGGTCCGAAATATGTCCTATATGATTGATGAGAAGGTCTTGCTGAACGTTTCACCCACAAATGGTGTTATGAGATTCGGAAATAAAGGGAAATTGAGTCTGCGGTTCATTGGGCCTTTTGAGGTACTTAGGAAGATTGGGGAGGTGGCTTATGAGCTTGCCTTGCTACCCAGATTGTCGGGCGTTCATCCTGTTTTTCATGTTTCTATGCTCCAAAAGTACATTGGGGACCCGTCCCATGTTTTGGATTTCAGTACAGTTCAGCTGGAGGGTGACTTGACTTATGATGTAGAGCTAGCAGCCATTTTGGATCGCCATGTTCGAAAGTTGAGGTCAAAGGATGTTGCTTCGATGAAGGTGCCGTAGAGAGGTTGGCCCATGGAAGAGGCTACCTGGGAGACTGAGCGGAAGATGCAGAGCAAATATCCTTACCTATTCGAGGCTTCAGGTATGTTTCTTGACTCGCTCGAGGACGAGCGTCTGTTTAAGTTGGGAGGATATGACGACTCGACCCGCCGTCACGTGAGTTACCACCCTGTTTCCCCCATTTTCTGCTCCTTTATGCTTCATTATCAGTGTTGGGTGTGAACGAGTTGATTTTGATTGGTCCTAGAAGGAAAAGAGACACTTAGTCTCTTTAAGGAAGGCTTGTTTTGGAAAGGTCAACCGGACATTGACTTATATGTTAGGAGGATCGGATGTGGATTCCGATGATTTGGTTAGTTTCGGGGGATGATTTGTGACCTATGAGTGTGATCGGAAGTGATTTTGGAGGTCCGGTGTAGAATTAGGCTTGAATTGGCGATGTTAGTATTTTGGCGAATTCCGGTTGATAGGTGAGATTTTGATCCGAGGGTCGAAATTAAATTTCGAGACTTGCAGTAGCTTCGTTAGGTGATTTGGGATGTGTGCGCAAAATTTCAAGATATTCGAAGGTGTTTTGGTTGGGTTTTTGATCGAATGCGTATTTCTGAAGGCTTTAAAGAACTTAAGCTTGAATTCGATGAGAAATGATGGTTTTAGTGTTGTTTGAGGTGTTTTAATGATTGGAAAAATTTTGAATGATTTTATAGGAGGTGTTGGTATTTTTGGTTGAGGTCTTGGGGGCCTCGGGATGATTTCGGATGCGACCGGGGCGTTTCAGACTTGTAATGTTGCAGAACTTGTGCTGCTTCTGGTATTTCCGCACTTGCGGAAGAGGAATCGCAGGTGCAGTACCGTATGTGCAGCATAGAAGCCGCAGAAGATAAAAGGGGCGATGTTAGGCTGGAACGCAGATGCGGACAGAGAGCCGCAGCTGCGGAGACGCAGATGCGGCTGGGGGGACCGCAAAAGCGGAAGTGACTGGGCAGAGGCATTTAATTCCATCTTCGCAAATTTTTAAAAGAGTTAGACATTTTCACTTTGGACTTGGAGTATTGTGGACGATTTTGAAGAGTGTTCTCATGGGGTTTCGATAAGTTAAGGATTTTTTAACTTAAAACACGATTTTATGGTGCAAATACATGAATTAAGACTGAAACAATAAGGAATCAAGTGTTAAGAATGGAGGTTAGGGCTTGAACTTAAGAGAGTTAAGAATCGGGATTTGAGGGGTCAATTGGACTCCGATTCTGATAATTTTGATATGTATAGACTCGTGGCGAGATAAGGAATCCGATGATGTTAAATTTTTTGATTTTCAAAAGTGGGCTCGGGGCTCAGGTTTGCTAATTTTGAGATTTTTGATTGGGTATTGTTCCATTGGCACATTGTTATGTATTCGTTGTGGCTTTGATCAGATTCGGCGCACATGGAGGTCGATTTGAGAGGCAAGGGCATAGCAAGCTAGGATTTTGGCCGGCTTGAGGTGAGTAATAGATGTAAATGTTGTCCTGAGTGTTTGTAACCCCGTATTTGCACTTCGTAGTGCTATATTTAGGTGACTTGCACGCCGGGTAGCGAGCGTGGGGTAGAGCACCGTTGGGGATTGTGACTTGGTCCGTCTCGATAGATGAATATACTGCATATTTGATTGAAATTCATTTATTATCACTACAATTTGAGCCGCTTGCTATATTTGGGCTTCGTGCCAATTGATTTAATCCTTCAGGGATTGTTATTGTTGGTTTCTTACCATCTTTTACATATTAATGAACTCAGCCCTGGTTTTTAATACTGTTTTGTAAACTCAGCCACCTTTTCTCTCACTTGAAACGTAATTAATATTTTTAAAAGAAGTTTAGGCGGAATATTTCTATGTTATTGTGCCCGAGGGGCTTATGTGATTTGGACTGAGCATGGGATCG
Source organism: Nicotiana glauca (assembly GCA_026770625.1). Classification (NCBI taxonomy): domain Eukaryota; kingdom Viridiplantae; phylum Streptophyta; class Magnoliopsida; order Solanales; family Solanaceae; genus Nicotiana; species Nicotiana glauca. The sequence goes on from MU692011.1 coordinate 27,582, forward strand.
GGCTGCGCGCCGCAGCGGTACAATATTGATATTGATATGAGGCCAAGGGCCCAGTTCATGCCACGAGATGGCTTATTATAGCGCTTGGGCCGTAAGGGGTCCCTCTCGGTGTCTGCACACCCCTAGTGAGCGCCGTCGATGATAAATAAATGGAGCAGGTTGCACGTCGCAGCGGGTACTGGAGAGCACCGATTTATGTGTTGTATTGCATATTTGATTGTCATTTACTTATTTATCTGTTGTGGTATTTCCTTTAATGTTTCATTGATTTACCGATTTAGTACTACTGGGTTCAAGTTGCTGTATTTATAGAATTACCTTGCGCCTATTCAAGATTTCTTATTCTCAACCTTTATTTATGTTTACTACTCACTGGGTTAGTGTACTCACATTACTCCCTACACCCTGCATGCAGATACAGGTATGCCAGAGGTTGAGTGAGGATTTCTCTGCCTAGCAGCATATCGGGGAGTATCAAGGTAGTTGCACTTGACGTCTGCAGTCCTGATCTTCCTTCTATCTAATTTGTCTTATTTTCGCATTTTCTAGAGACTATATGTAGTAGGTTGATACTCATGTATTAGAGGCTCAGACTTGTGACACCGGATTCTTCGGGCTCTGTAGTTGTTTTATTACTTGGGATTCCACATGCTTTACTCTATTTTAGATATTCAGTATTATGAATTAGTAATTCATCCATGTCAATTAATTCATAAACTGTATAAATGGTTAAGGTTATTGAATTGGTCGGTCTTGCCTAGCAGTGTGTAGGGCGCCATCATGACCGGGGTTTGGGTCGTGAAACATTGAACCTGCTATTTGGTGGCTCGAGACTCAACTCAGGTGCTCATAATGATAAAACTTGGTGACCATAAAAAATAGATAGGACTGCATATAATTGCATAGAAAGTCTCAAGTAACTACTGTCACGCCTCCTTTTTACCTACCCCCGAAAGGGATAATAAAAGGAGTTATTTCTAACTTGAAGTGTCAATCGAAACGGGATTTTTTATTAAAAGATTCAGAGTGGCCACTTGAGAGATTTATGGTGTCCCAAGTCACCGGTTAAAATCCCGAATCAAGGAAAAGAATGACTCTATTTAATAGTCCGCGAACCAGAAATCCAGGTAAGGAATTCTGTTAACCTGGGAGAAGGTGTTAGGCATTCCCGGGTTGCGTGGTTCTAGCACGGTCGCTCAACTGTTATATTCGGCTTAATTATCTGATTTGAATACATTTTGAACCTATGTGAAATTTTACTTCTTAACCGCTTTTTATTTATTTTAATAGAGAAATTGCAACACTATTTAAACACGTCTCGAACCACGTCACATAAATGCACCCGTGGTTTTTGACATATTATAACATCGCTGAGATTTGGATTTGGGTCACATAAATGTACACCCAAGTTTAGGAAGGTAATACGATTAAAATAATGCGCCTAAATCAACTACGCGTTTGCAACTTTGCGAGGGCCATGAAAATTCAACTAAATGGCACGCCTCGAATTCTAAGGAAAATAAGATTAATTAAACAAGGGCAATGCAATTGTTATTTTTTTGTTCGGCATGGAGCACCTCAAACTATCCTGAAGGGGCGTTACTCAACATAAGACAGACTACGGATGTTTATAAGGTATTTTTCTTGAACTACTCTAGGATTACTGCGAGGCCCGAGAGCTTTAAGAAATTTTCGTATGGAAGTAAGGAAGTAGTCAGCTTTGTCATTAAAGATGGGGTGGGCCAATAGCATGTTATCATGAAATGGGCCTGTCACATAACTTGTTGTCTCCACAGACTACTTTTTAAGTGGGCTCAAATTAACAGTTTCCCAAAAAAAACTAAACAAGCCCAGGAAACATAAATACTCATCAACAACCTACTAGCAAACGGAGCAATTTAAGTTGACTTAATTAAATTCATAGCAAACTCTCACCTATCTTTTGTTCTCGAATTCAGGAGCGAAGCAGACAAAATCTTTTAACAATATAAAGAAACGTTGCACCCAATCATATGAACCTGAAAGAAACCCTGGTGTGCTGGAAGCTATTCGAAGATACATAAATTCTGGCCAGGTGTTCTCAAAATTAAAACTAGCGTGAACGTTTTATCTTCACCGTGCACACACATTATCTTCGTCGCGCACTACAATCTCCTGTCTATCCCACTTGAATTTAACCACTTGATGAAATGTAGATGGTACTGCCTTGGCGGCGTGGATCCAAGGTCGCCCCAACAAAAGGTTATAAGAGACTGCCATATCTAGCACTTGAAACTCCATGGTGAACTCCACGGGCCTTATTGTCAATTCTAGTATTATGTCACCCACAAAATCTTTGCCTCTGCCGTTGAATCCTCGTACACAGACACTATTCTTACGGATTCCATCATCATCGACCTTTAGCTTATTTAATGTGGAAAGAGGACATATGTATGACTATGGAGTCTTCGCATTTTATCGTTAGATAAAGGGCCATGTTGTGTTTTGTGCCCTCCATAGGAAATTCATCGTCTGAGAAAGTAACCATGTTTACCTCAAACATTTTGCTTGCTATCTTCTCCAGGTGATTCACCGAGATCTTGTCAGGGACGTGGGCCTCATTCAATATTTTCATCAGCACCTGGCGGTGCTCATCTGACTGGATCAGCAATGAGAGCAATGAGATCTGGGCTGGTGTTTTCTTCAATTGTTCCACAATAGAGTAATCCTGTACTTTCATTATCCTCAGGAATTCTTCCGTTTCTTGTTCGATCGCTGGTTTCTTCATCGATGCCGGATTAGCCTTTCTCAACTCTACGGGAGCAAAGCACCTTCCCGAATGAGTCAGACCCTGAGTCTCACAAACCTCTTCCCTGATCTCCTTCCCTTTGTATGTTACCACCACTTGTTCATAACTCCAAGGGATAGCTTTACTGTTGATCATCGGCAGCTGAGTTACCGGCTTTATAATAACAGGCTCTATCCAAGCACCCTTCACCACCACAACAGGTTTTGCTTGCGACCCCCCGTACCACCACTTTTGCTCATTCTGGTTTCATTGCAACAATTCTCGATGAACATTTCTCGGCCACCCTAGTTGGCTTGTTATTCACCCCTTTCAACTGGACCACCGACTTTCCACTGGTCATCTTCTCTTTTGAACCTGTCTTGCTGGACCGGATCATCATTACTGTCTGTGAGGGTTTCTTTGGTTCCCCTCCCTTGTGTATCAAGTCAATCATATGTCTCTCATGGTGAGACGGCAACGGATTCTGGTTGATATTCGGTGCCTCTGGGGCCTGAACCTCGATCTGGTGAGTATCAATGAGCTCTTGGATAGCTGTTTTCAGTTTCCAACACTTCTCTGTATCATGCCCGGGGGCCCCTGAACAGTACTCACAAATTAATGAGTGGTCAAAGTTCCTTGGAGGAAGGTTTGGCAATTTAGCCTCAATTGGATTCAACATACCCAACTGCTTCAGCCGATAGAATAAACAGGTATATATTTCTCCCAGTGGAGTGAAAGTCTTCTGTTTCTGTGCCTTCTCGTTCCTGAAGCCTTGGTTGGATCGAAAACCTATTCTGGTGGGATTTCTGTAGGCTCTTAGGGGTGGGTAGGTGTTTTGTGGAGCTGGATATGAATTTTGTGGGGTCGGCGCACGCCATTGTGCGTGAGCCGGGGTTTGAATGTATGCTTGTGCATGATGGACGGAAAAGTGGGGATCGGGTGATGGGTAATAATGATGTGGAGGGTTATATGGAGTATGGGAGTAATCTTGGTGGTGGGGTCGAGCTTGGTTACAGTAGGATTAGGGGCCTCTGTATCCGAACCAGGCTCTGGACTCAACCATCGGAACATATTCTTTCTTCTTCTTCCTGAGCACGCCCCCGGTGCCGCTCTGAATTGCTTGAGTGGTTGCTTTGATTGCCGAGTAACTCATGATCTTGTTGGACTTAAGTCCTTCCTCGATCATGCCGCCCATTTTTACAACCTCATTGAAAGACTTGCCGATAGCCGTCACCAAGTGACCGAAATAAGTCGGCTCCAAAGCTTGCAGAAAGTAATCAACCATCTCTCCTTATTTCATTGAGGGGTAGACCCTTGTAGCTTTTTCCCTCCAACGAAAACCGTATTCCCTAAAACTCTCTCCGGGTTTTTTCTCCAGTTTTATGAATGACAGACGATCTGGAATGATTTGTAGATTGTACTGGAAGTGGCAGGCGAATGTTTGTGCTAAGTCATTCCAGGTGTACCACCTTCCATGGTACTGTCGTGTATACCATTCTAATACAGACCCACTTAAACTTTGGCTGATGTATGCCATCCGTAACTCATCCTTTCTACCCGTCCCTCTCATTTTGCCGCAAAATCCCCGCAAATGTTCCACCGGATCACCACGCCCGTCATACAGATCGAACTTAGTCATCTTGAACCCTGCTGGTAGCTGAACATCTGGGAACAAACATAAATCTTTATACACTATTCTGACTTGGCCACCCAAACCTTGCACATTCCTGAAAGATTGCTCCAGGCTTTTTACTTTTCGAAACATTTCTTCCTTCTCCGGATTCTTGGGTTGCTTTTCAGGTTCTGCGGAGATACCAAGTTGAGGATGGTAAAGGTACGGTTCGGGTGCTTTGAAATTAGGTTCGGGAGGGTAAAATTGACTGTCCTGCGTTTGGAACACAGGGTCACTGGAAGACCCGTGGAGTGGGGCTGGTGCAGGTGCCACAAAAAAGGGCTAATTGGTGGAGGGTATGGAACTGTTTTTGAGATTTGTGGCGTGTGGGAGGTGGTTCACTATTGATGTTAAAAGTTTGGGGATAAGTCTGAAACAAGCTGCTCCGGAGATTGGGAGGAAAGTAGGGTTAGCAGGATAGGCAGGTGGTGGCTGACCCTTCGTCCAGGCCTGGACCATCTCAGCCTTTTACTGTTTTAACTTATACATCTCATCTTTCATCGCTTGCACGTCTACCTCTTCTACCTCAGCGCTTCCTTCTCTATCGGGGCTGGACATGCTCACTGTTATTGGTCCCTTTGATCTAGTGTGATAATGGTAATATGAAAGTATGCTTTAGGTAAACTAACTGCTTGGATTCTCTGGAAAAGCAACAAACTTATTAGTTTTTAGAGTTTGACATATATGCAATCGCACGTTGGGATACAATGCACCTAGGCAGTTAACTATTTCTATCATGCATTTGCTTCAGTTGTGTGCGTCATTCCGGCTTTTCACAATTGTGCCTCCTTTTTAATATCTCTCTAACTTTCCCTTGTTTTGGTTATTTTCATTTTCCCTTTCTTTTCTTTTTCTTTTTCTTTTTTTTTTTAATGGTGGTCGAATCTTATGTGGATTGCCTACGTATAATGTCCTCGCATGAATCATACCGTGCGTAGTTCTGGCCGTAAAAGATGTAGCCAAATACTTTCATGAAAACATCTACTCTTATTTAACACTTGGAAGAAGTTACAAACTTTGAAAGGGCAATAAAGCAAACTTGAACAGAAACCGGCTTACACACTCTAATACGAAAATACAAACTCAAAACAAAGATCAAGAGTACATTAATGCCTTAAAATTTCCTGGGGCCAACGAGGCATCGTCCGGCCTTGCCGCGGGCCTTTGTGCGAGATCCCTTTGGAGCATATCCAAATCACTCATTATTTGTCGGACGAATGTCATCACTGCCGCAAAAGAGGTTGTACGGTTCATGTTCTCACACGCTCGACATTTTGCAATAATGTAATGTGCGATGTTTGCGACCTCTTCTCTAATCCTGTTCTTTTCCTGCAGTAGTCGTCCTATATGTTGGTCCCGGGTTTACAGCACTCGAGAATTATGAAGGAGTTGATCTTGAAACTTATGAATTTGTTCCTCCATCTGTGCTATCAGGTCGTAACAATGTTTCCTATCTGCTCTGGAATCTCTAGCTTGCCTAAATACCCAATCTTCAAGAGTGGCTATTGTTCCTCTCAGGGAAATGATGCTCCCCTCATAATCCATCTTCATCTACTGCATATGAAGTGCCCGCTCTCTTGCACCTTTCGTCCATCTGGCCTGGATCCTTGCCAAGCTAGCTTCAGATCTTTCCAAGTCTTCTTGGCTTTCCCGGGCTTTCCCTTTTAGTTCGTTTATGAGTTTTTGGTCAGCCCGACTCCTTTCTGGTTTTCTGACAGCTATTCTTATTTT
>MU692011.1:34809-51079 GCA_026770625.1 Nicotiana glauca
TTGTGAGAGAACGAAAAATCTCAGCTACTATCATAGGCGCGAGTGTACTGTTGGCCTGGGTGAGCAAAGTGCAAACAATCCCTGCTATCTTTATGTCGATATTTCTGTCTTTACTTGGGAACACTAGGAGCCCCAGGAAAGCCACCATAAACGCGAAACGTCTATGCTCTTCCCATTTAAGGCGATTCCTTTTGCTGCAGATTTTATTCTCTGATTTGTTGAACCCTCCAATACGACCATATCTGCCATATATGAGTGATAAAGTACAATAACCAGCTGCAAAGTCTGGATTGTGTACCCCTCTGCTTATCTTTAATGAGTCTAAGAATCTCTGTACAGCTGTGATTCTCGAGGCAACCAAATACTTGTGTCTTAAAGGAAGCTCAGCATTCCCAATATACCCGGCAATTTCTTCTAAAGTCGGGGTGAGTTCAAAATCTGGAAAATGGAACACATTGTGTGCCGGGTCCCATCATGTGACCAATGCCCTTATGATGTCTCCCCTGGGTATAATTTCTAACAGTCTGGGAAGGCCCCCAAATATTTCTTGATCTCGTCTCGCCCTTCTTCCCCAAAATCATTCCACCACATCGCAAATCCAAAGGGATCTTGCTTATGAAAGAGAAGGGTTCATTTTGTATTGTGCTCATCCTGCACATATATTAAGGTGATTAGGTGAAAAAGTCCTGATTTTTATTCTATGTGACTCAAAAATCAAAATTAACCCTTTTTCATATTTTTAATTCTAAACCCAAAAAGCCAGTTTTGCAGATACAGCCTTTCAGCACCTCCGGAGGAAGATTTTAAGATTGTGCCCGCTAACTGGGCAAAAAATTAGAAAAGACCAAAGGTGATTGTTTATGCAAAATTAGCCTTCCGGCGTCCCTTTCGGGAACATTCGGCTATTTTTCACAAAACGGCATTACCTCACCTATTTATAATAAAAACAAAACTTTGTTTATTTTGGGCCATTTTTGCAAAAATAAGTTGGACCCGATGGAGGTTGCCTACTTATCTCACATCCGATGAGAATCAAACTTACGTAGTTTGGGATAATAAAACGGACTCTTCTTTGAAAACAAAACACAACTTTTTTTTTTCATCGGAAAATGAAATGACTATTATTTTTTAACACAACTCATTGAAACAAGCTGTTTTTGAAAACAAGATTTTCTTCTTCTTATTTTATTGACAAACAAATAAACTATTCTTGAAAACCAGAATTTTTTTTTCTTTTTTTTTTCTTTTTTTCAAAAATTGGGCAGAGTCTCGACACTATTTGGACATTGTATTTTTCAAAACAGGCGATTAACTCTCTTTACCCTCATATTGCTATATACATTTCTTTTCCCCAAATATTTGAAAGTCGGTCAGCATGTAAGTCCAAAAAAATAAATGCACAAGCAGGATGCATCAGGATGGTCCATTATTCCAGGTACACCTGTCCTAGATGGACCCAACCCCTGTGTTGAGTCCCCTAAATCAAAATGCACATGATGTAGATAAGCGTTACTACTAGGGATCCGGCATGAGGCTGAGTTATTCTAGGTTCAAAAATCTGGGTATATGTTCTAAACTGTGTACCCAAGAGGACAACTTGAGTCGAGGAGGGGGCTACGTACCGGGAACCAAAAGGCCACCTGGCTTAGTAACTTGTCCGGCCTCATTCTTAGTTTAAGATATGACACTAACAGAATAGGGAGTCTCGACCAGCGAGCACATCCCCGAAGATGTAAAGAGAAGGGTTTCGTAACAGTTTATATATACAGTTTAAATAATATCAAAGTGGTAAAAGCATCATTTAGCACATTAAGCCCAACATGTAAAAATATCAGATAATAAACAAAGCCAAATACAACAATTATTCTAAGCTCGAATTCCTGAACCCTGAAACAAAAGTTCTGGGTTCATTTCCCCAGTAGAGTCGCCTGAGCTGTCACACCTCCTTTTTACCTATTCCCGAAAGGGATAATAAAGGGAGTTATTTCCAACTTGAAGTGACAATCGAAACGGGATTTTTTATTAGAAGATTCATAGTCGCCACTTGGGAGATTTATGGTATCCCAAGTCACCGGTTCAAAATCCCGAATCGAGGAAAAGGATGACTCTGTTTAACAGTCCGCGAACCAGAACTCCGGGTAAGGCATTCTGTTAACCTGGGAGAAGGTGTTAGGCATTCCCGGGTACCGTGGTTCTAGCACGGTCGCTCAACTATTATATTCGGCTTAATTATCTGATTTTAATACATTTTAAACCTATGTGCAATTTTACTTCTTAACCACTTTTACTTATTTTTAGAGAGAATTTGCAACGCTAATAAAACACGTCTCGAACCACGTCACATAAATGCACCCGTAGTTTTTGACATATTTTAACATCGTTGAGATTTTATTTTGGGTCACATAAATGTGCACCAGAGTTTAGGAAGGTAATACTATTAAAATAACGCGCCTAAAGCAACTACGCGTTTGCAACTTTGCGAGGGCCATGAAAATTCAAGTAAATGGCACGCCTCGAATTCTAAGGATAAATAAGATTAATTAAATAAGGGCCATGCAATTGTCATTTTTTTTGTTCGGCATGGTGCACCTCAAACTATCCTGAAGGGGCGTTACTCAATATAAGACAGACTACGGATGTTTATAAGGTATTTTTCTTGACCTACTCTAGGATTACTGCGAGGCCCGAGAGCTTTAAGGAATTTAGTTATGGAAGTAAGGAAGTAGTCAGCTTTGTCATTAAATGCGCCTATCACATAACTCATTGTCTCCACAGACTACTTGTTAAATGGGCTCAAATTAACAGTTTCCCAAAAAAAACTATAGCAAGCCCAACAAATATTAATACTCATCAACAGCCTACTAGCAAACGGAGCAATTTAAGTCGACTTAATTAAATTCGTAGCAAACTCTTAACTATCTTTTGTTCTCGAATTCAGGAGCGAAGCTGACAAAATCTTTTAACAATATAAAGAAACGTTGCACACTATCATATGAACCTGAAAGAAATCCAGGTGTGCTGGAAGCTATTCGAAGATACATAAATTCTAGCCAGGTGTTTCTCAAAATTAAAACTAGCGTGAACATACATATCAATCCTACAAGCATTTATGGATTATACAATATTCCAAATCTGAAATCTAAACTAACATTTAATGCATGGTAAAAAGAAACTATGGAAAAGCACTTGAAATGAGTTATTACCACTACAGGTTAAGTTATAGGAGCAAACATAAGTTCAATTATTACTACTTGGCCAAACTATTAGAGTAATATCCAGTTCGCACATACTGATTCAGTGATAGAACAAGATGAATCTCGAATTAATTAATACCTTTAACTACTATGTATCACAGATCAAGCTATATTACCAGCATTAGACATTTTTACCAAGATTCAATGGACCTTGCACACTTAACACTTGAAGGAATCAGGGAGGGGATGAAATGAAACTAGCTTATGAATCAACTCTAACACTAGTTACAAATAAGCTACAAACATGGAGTAATCAGAAAACCATAGAAAATGAACCAATCATTCTAATAAACTGAAATGCATCTCATGCTTCAACTTCTTCATTATCAATTCATTTTTTTTTCAATCTCTTCCACAGCCAACATAGTTACAGGAAAAATGTACCTGTAATTGAAACAAAAGGGGAGGAGAGAATGAGCTATCAGCGAGGTCAGTCAGTAGAAAATTAAACCAGCAACAACAACAATCCAAACTAGCAAATGACACCAATAGACCAGGAAAAATAACTTCAAAACCCATCAGCAAACCAAATCAGACCCAAAGATCAAAACCAATCCACTTTCAAAGAGAATGCAATTTGACAAACCTCAAAAATCCAGGAAATAAATACCAATGTAACAGACCAGCCTGAATGACGGAATTGAAACTTAGAGATTAACCAGGAGCTTTTGAACCTTAACTCTAACTTATCGGAATCAAACACTCTCAGCCTCTCTAATATTTCTATATCTTTTTTCTTCAACTCTCAGTTTTGCAGGGTGTTCTTATCTTAGTTTATCCCCCCCCCCCCTCTTTCTATCTATCTACCTTTGTATTTTATACCGAAAAATTCTCAACCTTTTCCAGCTCATAGAGCACTTAAACAATTAAGAAAATAAATCCCCTTATCACTCTTTGATTTTTCCACTTCTCAAGACATAAAAACATAGTGTCAATTCCCCATTACTCTCATTTCCCATTATTTTATTCAACTGGTATGGGCAGCATATATTTTAATCCAGGCGTGCTGTGACAACCAGTGTTGGCTTTCCACTTAGTTATAATTTTCAAATTAAACCCTTTATATTATTAGCAATCTCCATGCCTACTATTTCACCATCAACTCTGCTTATCCCTTCTTTATTAAACTATCATCAGATTTCCTTTAACCACACTAGAAATTTCTTTTGCAAATAAGATATAATCAATTAAACACCATAATGCCAAGAACAGAGGAAAATATTTTGAACGTTTATAAAAAATGACAGGAATAACTGGAAACAAATATTTCAGACAATCTACTGTGATGTGAACAACAACCGTTACTAACCAAACAACTGAATTGGCCTAAACATGCGTAGTGGACAGAACTGAAGATCGAACCTTAAACCAGTTAATAGCCTGAATTAACTAAGAGGTTTTAAATCAACCTGTATAAAAAGACGACCCCTAAGAATTTACCAAAACGAAAGGAATCTAGCAGAAGAGAACAGAAGAAGTAATTCTAATGTAAAGCTGAATTAAGAAAAAGAAGAATTGCCTAAAAATCAAACTATGGAAAACACGAACATACCTAATGACCACTCTGACCATGACCGGAACCCGCTTGTCCGATTTGAACCAAAATGGGTGTTAACCGATTCTTCTTGTGAGAGCAGCCGACTAACACTCATTTTAGGTCCAAAATACCTTCAATCATAGGGGGAAACACACCCAAGCCCTTTCATGATGAGTTTGAGACTGAAATGGATTTAGGGTTTTTCTCTGATCTAATATTCGAAGAGTTCCAGGATGATTCGAGGGTACTTAAGGGTGGATTAGGGATGAGGAAGTTGTGGTGGTTTGGTGGTGTGATTTTTGTGGCCATCAGAGATGGTGCCACCGGACATGGCAGAGAGGCTGCTAGGGTTTTGATTATTAAAGGAGGTGGGCTGGGATTCGAGAGAAGCTGAGGGTGGAACGGAGATGGGGGGTCGTGGTAAACACATGGTGTAAATTTGGGGTGGTTTGGGCCACCGAAACCGCCGTGAGGCAATTTTCGGTGGGCGGAGGGCGGCAGGGCAAGGTGGTGAGAGACAGGGCTATCTCTGAGTTGCTAGAGACGAGAGTGGGGTGGGGGCTCTAAGGGGCGGGGTCTATTTGGAGGCATATATACGGGACGAGTGAACGAATCTAGGCCGTTAGATCAACTGAGATCAACGGCCTAGATTAACCACTTAAAATGAACGATGTGGTTTTGGAAGGTTGGGGGCTGGGTCGGTTAGTGGAAAGCGGGTCGGGGCGAGTTTGGGTTATTTGGACCGTTGGATGGGGGCTAAATGGAGGGCTGGGATCGATTGACATTGAAACGACGTAGTTCCCTCACCATAATACGTCGTTTCGTATGTCTTTGAGATTGGAAGTTTGGACCGGGTAGGGCGTGGGTTTTTGGGCAGGTTTGGCTGGACTTTCCATTGGGCCTCGGGAAAAAAGGCCCAATTCCGCATTCTTTAAATTCTTTTTCTTTTCGTTTATTTTCTTCCTAAATTATTTTACTAAAAATTAAAACTTAAAATCCTAGCTTAAATTATGAAATAAAATTATCTTAGAGATACTAATTAACTCTAAATAACAATAGTTGCGAATAATTAAATACCAAAATCGCACAATTAAACACTGAAATGCGAAGTGCATATGTATTTTTTCATGATTTTCCAATTATTGTAAAATAAGTAATTTGTGATTAAATCCCAAATACAAATTCAATCTATTTTTGTATTTGCTTATTAATTTTAACAAATAAACATGCACACACACAAATACAAACAATGACTGAAGACCGGGAAAATTCAACAAAAGTGCATACAAAGGAAAATTATTTCTATTTTGAATTCTATGGGAATGATTTATATTGGCAAAAATCACGTGCTCACAACTACCACACATAAGAAGGAAAGCACGCAGACTGATTTATGGTTAGGCAGTAGATGGCATTAAGACGTGTTGGAATCATTAAGTCCTATAGGCATTATTTCAATGTGATCCTGGATTCTATTATTATATTGGCAGTGCTACAATTTCTGGACTAATTTATAGGCAAATTTGAGTGTTGAAATCCCTATAGACATGATATATAATCGTTTTACATAATAAGGTAGTGTAAAAATCTCTAATTCTTAATTACTAATGCTGGTTTTTATGGACATGCGTCTTAGGCAAGTGATAGTCCCTTTAGGAATGATTTCTAATAGTAGCATAATTAGGCAGTGAATTTATTTGAAAACACAGGATTAGTAGCGCCAATCAACATACTAGGGGCAAGATTTTTAACAACTAACAAATGGACTCAATTTTGTAGCATTTTATCCCTATAGGCATGTTATCTAAGTGAAGCAGTACAAAAAATAGCACGGAGTAGTTGATTAATTACTTAAGACCCTATGGTCGTGGTATCTAGATTAGCAAAAGTATCGCATTGTTGTATCAAATAGGCATGTCATATAAGAGCATTGAATAATAGACATGAAAACAAGTGAAGTGAAGTGTGCGAGATTCCTATAGGTATGCTTTCTGTTAGTGTACATCACATGAAACTATATAGCATATAAGGCATGTTGAACAAAATAGCAAATAGACCACGTAGACCCTATAGGCATATTTCTACCCTTTTATGCAAGCATTATAATGTACCCGTTTTTTCTAATTTTACTAATTCCCCCATTATTCAGTTTTATAAGTTATTAGAGACCATATTGAACAAAGCTACGGACAAACTACAATTATGGAATAACCCAATAACACATCTGGGCCTTCTAATATGCTATGAACATCACATGGACAACATGCTCAAATTTCAAATGCAAACATATCATTTTAGACCTCCAGTATCAAAATAGGCCCAGCATACCAGGCTTAAATGAATAACTTACTTAACTAAAGGGATGTCCAATTCAGCCTTACAGATGACAAGATACTCATAGAATTAATTAATAATTTTCATACTTAATTCTTAAGGCTAACAACAATTCTAGCCAAAACATGTAGACAAGAATACATGAAACAGAGACATGTTCACAAGGCACATTCATGCTTGTATTTTTTTAGAAACAGAGCTAGAGTAACAGAATTGACCATCACATGATAGTGGACCATTCCAAAAAATGTTTCAAAAGTAAATTGATCTGGAATTAGCCTAAAGAACCTTAGATATAAGATTTAAGAATAAAAATATAATAGAGTTATAGTAAAGAACAAATAGAGCATAGCCTTCATATGATAAGTTTTAACATGAAGGCTTGATGAAGACAACATAATAGAATATGTTCATGATAGCAATCACTTAGTCGAGAATGAGAAAATTTTAACATGTTGAGTATTAATTACAATACCAGAAGAATTATAGTGGACAAAACATGTCACATTCACATTAGACAAGCATCAAACCTTATGTTAGTTTGTCACATATATAGAAAAAGTATTGATTATGGTATTTACTCTAAAGATCTAAATTGAACTGGGAAATACAAGATTGAGCAAGTCAGGAATACAGTAGAGTTACAAACAGAATGGGAAAAGATCATAGCTAACAGGAGAATTCCAGAAAGTACATGCAAGTTGGTTATTCATAATAGTGCTAGAAGGCATAGAGCCTTAAGAAAACATCACAATATATAAGGTATGTTTATTCATACAAATTCCTAGAGACATAGATATGTAAAATAGGAAAACAGATAGAAAGAAAATGAAATTGGAAGAGTCATAGATACATTACCAGTTACAGAAGAACAAGTAAACAAGAGGAATGATTTCATTAGCACTTCAGTGTTAATAGAAAACGAACAGTAAAATCCAAGAATCTCATTGTATTAGAGTTCTCAACTGTTTCGAATGAACCCCGGGCAATGCTTACATTGAAAAAGTTTCGATAAGCGAATTCGGTAGACTTGGCTTTTAGTTGGCCAACAGATTGAGCCTCAGAATATTGTAAGACAATAAAATATGAGAAATACAGTAATAATCACTTAGTGATTAGAGCCTGTCCTAATTGGGAAACTGGGAGGGGTTCATATAGTGTTGAAATTGAATGAAAAACAAGGAAAACAATCGATTAGATATAATTAAGGAAACAAATTTCATATGCAATCAATAATAGAGCCGACAAAGGATAGATCAAAATTCAAACCCTAACAGAGTCTAGTGGCCATGAATTTGGCGAAAAATACAGGAATCGATCATTGTAGAGTATATATAGATGAAACATCGGCTAGATCTTCACAAAATTAGAGCCAAATAAGACTCGTCTTGAAAGGTGGTATTTACAAAAGTTAGGTAAATACTAAGTAACACCATGAACGCATGAGTAGTAGCAGAATAAGGCAAGAGAATCACGAAGGGATTTCATATTGGGCCCGGATTCAGAGAGGATCTAGAGGTACAACGGCTAGGGTTCATAAAAAGGAGAAAGGAATAGAGAGAGTAGAGGTGGCTAAAGTGTGAAAATGGGATTAGGATTTGGGTAAGGGGATATAAGGAAGGGGATTAGTTTATTAGGGGTCGTTGGTTGTTTGAGATCAACAACAAAGAGGGAAAGGGGAGCGGGGCGGGTCGTTTAGACATGCCCCAATCGAGTTGGTCGTAGGGGTCATTTGTATTTCGCTGGGATGTTGGTCTAATGATTGGGGCCAAATTTGATCCGAAAATATTCCTATGTTGGCGCTTTAAATTAGCTATGCGACATTGTTTTAAAAATAATTTATAAAAGAAATTAGTAAATAATAAAAACATCACTTATGTATTAAAATGATATAAAATACTAGTTTGATGTTATAAAAATATAAAAATATGATTTTAGCACAAATGAGGCAATAAAATGTAATTATTCGTAGAATATACACTGTAATTGAAAAAATCGTGTAAAAAGCTTAAAAATACAATCATAATTATATAAAATTAAGTAAAATACTATGAAACATATATGTAGATGCAAATAATAAATTTGGATGATTATTCATCATAAGATAATTTAAATGAGTAATTAATATATATTCAAGTAATTTAAATTCGAAAAAATTAATTTTAAAGTTTTAAAAATTATAGAAAATACTTATATGACCCTGTAATTTAGGTAATAATACAAATATAATATTTTGAAAGTATGCATGATATATATAAAATGTGACGGCGAAATTGGGCATCAAAAATTACAATCAAGCTACTTGGACTTTTCTTCTTAGAACTAAATCTAATGCTTTCCCTATACTTAAAAATTTTTTAGCCATGAATGAAAGGCAGTTTGAAACTAAAGTAAATATTATTAGTTCTAATAGTGCTTTGGAGTTAAGTTCTAGTTCTTTGCTTTCTGAATTATTTAGTTGAAAAGCAATTCTTCATCAAATAACCTATGTTTACTCCCGCCCAATAGAATGAAATTATTCAGAGAAAATACATGCATCTTCATGAGACTTGTAGAGCATTTCTATTTCAGTATAACTTACCTACTCATTTTTTGGGAGATTTCATGTTAACTACATTTCATCTAATAAACAGGTTCCACTCTAACGTCCTAAAGGGGGGAGACACCCTATGAGATTTTGTTTGGTTTACCTCCTTCTTACCATAATCTGAGGTTTTATGGGTCACTTTGCTATGCTTTATATCTACCAGTGCAAAGGTCCAAATTGTATCCCAGATCTATCAGGTGTGTCTTTTTGGGGTACCCCTTTGGGAAAAAAGGAAACAAAATACTTGTCTTACAAACAAAGAAAGTTTATATTTACAGAAATGTGGTGTTCTATGAACATATTTTTCCTTTCTCTTCAATAAATTCTATTCTTTTATTTTCCATTGATTAAATGTACCATCAACATACCATGTTCCTACACCTAACTCTCAGTCTACATCGATACAAAGCACTTCAAATTCTAGGTCTGAACTTTTCCTTGTTCCAAATTTACTTAGTCCCTCACATACACATATTGCCTCTTTCTCTCCCAATATCATGGCTCCCTATTTTCCCAATTCTCCCATTCCTTACAACAGTTGAGATACTTCCTCTTCAAGGGATAGTATACTAACCTTTCACCTTATTCTTCTACAGTAACTCAGCCAACACTTAGAAGATGTTTTAGAGACCACCATTTGCCTAGTTATCTCAATGGCTACATCTGCAAATGTGTCTTCTTCACTGATATCTCAGCTAGTTGTTTTACTCATCCTACCTTAGCCTTTTCCGCTATATCACACCCTAACCAATCCCTTTTAAAATCAGTTCCTATGTCCCAGAACCCTCTTCCTATACCCAAGCTTCTTTATATCCAAATTGGGTAGATGCTATGTCAGTGGAAATAACACTATAGGCAAATAACACTTAGGAGGTAGAAGAATTGGACAAAGACAAAAAAACATTACCTTAAAAATAGGTCAACAAGATAAATATAGGCAAGATGGTTCATTTAAAAGATTGAAATCACATTTGATAGTTAGGGGGTTATACAAAGAGAGGATATCGATTTTAATGAAACTTATTCCCCAGTGGTGAAGATAACTACTATCAGATGCTTGCTAGCTGCTGCAGTCAAGAGGAATTGGGAGGTTTTTCAATTGGGCGTTGATAGGGCATTTTTTGCATGGTGACCTACAAGATGAAGTCTACATGAGGTCCCCAGCTCAGATATTACCTGCAACACCTAAGAATGTATACAAACTCAAAAAAATCCCTATATGGAGTAAGGCAAACCTCAAGGCAATGATATGCCCGCCTTACAACAGCTCTATGTTTCAAAGGTTATTCACGTTCACCCAATAATTAATCTTTTTTTAAGCACCCGACAGCACAAACTACTATTTTTGAAGTTTATGTCGATCACATAGTATTAACTGGGGATGATCCCTCAAAGATCATTCTACTCAAGTCTTTTCTTGACTCAGAGTTTCATGTTAAGGATTTAGGAAAAGCCCACTACTTTCTTCGCATGGGGATTATTCGTGAACTACAAGGACTAATCTTAAGCAAGAGAAACTTCACCTTGGATTTACTGTCTGAATTGTGCTGCCTGACCATGAAACCAACATCTTCTCCCATTGCACCCTCTTCCCATCTTCGTCTAGATGATACGGACTTACTTTCTGATGCTACAGTTTATCAGCGGCTCCTCGGTAAGTTGAATTACCTCCCACTCTTGCCCTGATCTCTCTTTTGCCATGCAGAATCTCACTCAATACATGCAGTCTCCTTGAGTGCCTCATTTCGAAGCTGTTGTTCGTTGCTTACGATATCTCCTCACATACCCTTCTATGGGCTTGTTCATGTTCTCTACTTTATTTTTTGACCTTGTTGCTTTTTATGACTCCGATTGGGGGAGATGTCCATATTCTCACCGGTCCGTCAATGTTACTTTATTTATCTAGGTAGAGCTTTGGTCTCTTGGAAGTCAAAGAAACAAACTTTCTTTTCTTGTCTTCGACAAAAGCAAAATATCGATCCATGCACTGAGTTGTTCCAGAGATTGCATGGCTGGTTCGACTTCTTCAAGATCTCTCTTCATCTGTCGTTGCTACTACCACTCCACTTTGATAGCCAAACAATAATCCACATTGCCAAAAACTCATATTTCAGAAGTGTACAAAGTACACCGATCTTTACTCTCTTTTCGTACACAGTATTTCCTTGCCAGCCTCATTTCTCTATCTTTTGCTCCTTCCACTTCCCAAATCGCTAATGTACTCACAAAACCCCAATCTATTCTGGGTAAGTTGGAGGTTATTTCACATCTCTTCTACTTGGGAGGGGGGGATGTTGGAGATAGTTTCTCATAACACTCAGTCACAATGACTGAGGATACACGGTGAAGAAAAGGCAAATAGAAAGACGATGCTCATTAGCAGCAGAACATAGATACCATCGATGCAACTCACTCTTGTCTAAATATCTTAGTCTAGTCAAGCATATGCATATAGGCTTTACAATGAATTGGGCCTAACTTAGACTTTCAGATGGTTACTACGTTTCGGGTCAAAAGCTGAAGATTGAATGTTGTTGGGTATTTAAAAGAGAATAGAAGAGTGTATAGTATACATAAATTCTTTCTTACTTGTATAAATACATCAGCCTTGTACAGTAAAAGACATAAAAAAATTTATCTTTACAATCTCTTTCAAATGCTTTTACATTCTAATAGCTAACATATCCGTCACTTAATTCCCTTCCCTGAAACAATGTGAAATTTTAAAGGCCATCTGATGAATAATTTGTCTATCCTCCTTTATAATATGTTGCATTAGCCATGGAGTTTTAACCTCATTCTTGAGCATATCAATGACCAACATGGAATCACATTCTAGAGTCACATTGTCTATCTCAGTTTTTGACACCACTGAAGGCCAATTGAAGGCTTCTTTTGCCTCGGCGTAATTGTTGGAATCCATGTCCAACTAAAACGCAAAAGCCATCACCAGCTTTACTTCATGATCTCTTACTATACCTCTTTCACCAATTTTACTATCTGCTAATTTACTTTCGTCAGTGTTCAGATTTAAACTACTCATATACATCAGGTTTTTCCTATTTTACAATGATGCACTTAATTCTTGGAGTCATGGCTAGCAATGTATCACATATGTGGTGCCACTGTAAATGTCTTTTAACAGTCACATTGTGTTTGAACAAAACTTACCTTAAATGTGACAATATGTAAAATTGGAGCCTAGCCATAGATAATCTAATACCTCCATACTTTGAGTCGCACCTAGCCTTCAATAGTTCCCAAAAAATAAGAATGCGGGTTATTTTCATAATCAATTTATGCAGTAACTGTATACAGTTAAAATTGGGTCTACCCGATTATGATATTTTATCGAGACCATGGAATTGGATCTAGGGACAACCTTGTAATGGATCAGACTAGAACGCGAAGACAAGGTAGCCAATTCGAGGATCGAGGTGCCTGTCGAGACCGAGGCCAGCAGCGATCGAGATCGACTATGACAGAATTTGAGGAAAGTACAATAACAGAAAAGAGAGACATTTGTAATCGGTCGAAAATCACAGCAGAGATCCCGGAGCGGATCAAATCAAGGGCGATTGTTTAGGCTAACCATGTGATTTACTTTCGTAATTAGAATTGTACCATAACTAGGACTTCTTTGCCATATAAAGAGGATCCTAATCATTTTATAACCACCTCACATTCACAATTATCAAAGCAATATAAAATTTCTCATCTTAGATTCTTGTTCCTCAGTTTGTCGTACCTTTTACTTTTCTGACATTAATTTGTTCGAGGGCATATGAGCTCGAGAGCTTAACTACATTCAAAAGCTAGTTGCTTTTTTTTAATTCCTATTATTCATATTTATATTGGTTCATTAGTTTTATGTAAAATCACGTATCCTTAAAACGACACATAAGTTTAATTATTATTCAATTTTTTGGATAAATAATAAGTTCTTAGGCGTAGATATCAACCACCTGGCCATGAATTATATACTAACAGTGACCACACACCATCTGATGCCTAATCTAGATGGTTTTGATACGGAATAATCAAGTCACGAGGCTATGAACACAAGCCTCAAAATGCTAGATGAAAAACGGGAAGCCTCCCTCGTTCGAATGGCCGCCTAGAAATAGCGAATCAAAAGATATTACAATCGGAGTATCAATTTTCGACACTTCGAAATAGGGGACATAGTTATGAGAAATTCACCATAAACACTCGAGACCCAAACGAGGAAAAGCTCGGTCCGAATTGGGAGAGACCGTATACGTTCCTCGGTATCACCGAAAAGGGGTCGTATAAACTTGGCACGACGAACGGAAAACAATTGCCATATAATTGGAGCATATCAATCCTCAAACTATATTATTGCTAAGGTGTGGTTTTATCCCTTTTCATTTGTTTTTCATACTAATTTATTGCAGGGTTAAAGCATGTGTTGCACTCATTTTCCCTTAGATCGACTCCGGTGAGGTTTTTAACGAGACAACAATTATTTTTGCTACCTAGGGACGATTCAACAGTACCCCAAGCTTCTTTACAATCAACCACTAATACTAGGGGGCCTCACCGTCAGATGTAACCACTTTCGGATGTTATGTTTGTCACACCTCCTATTTTACACACTTACCCCGAAGGATAAATGTATAAGAGGGTTTTTCCATTTAAAGTGACATTATTCGAATTGGGATTATTTATTTCTAGAGTCGCCACTTGGGATAGGATTGGCTTTTGGTGTCCCAAGTCACCGGTTTAACTTAAATCCCAAATCGAGGAAAATTTCGACTTCCCAATTTGAGTTTGCGAACCAGAAATTCTGTGTAAGGAATTTTGTTGACTCGAGGGAAGGTGTTAGGCACTCCCGGATCCCGTGGTTCTAGCACGGTCGCTTAAATTATTATAAATGGCTAAAAATCTTGTTTTTTACATGCTCCAACCTATAGTACAATTTTAAAGATTATTTACCGCTTTTAATTATTTTTACGAAAGTGAACGTCGTTTAAGAACGTGTTTTCGGATCACGTCACATGAAATGCACCCAGATCCTTGACACATTCTTATTCAACATTTTTGGATTTGGATTTGGGTCGCATGAAATGCACACCCGCATTTAAGAATGTAATTTTATTAAAATTGTATCTAAAAGACTAACGTGTTGTTATCTTTTGGGAAGGCCGTGAAATTTGCTAAACGGTCTGTAATGACCCGGCCGGTCATTTTTGGAATTTACACCCCGAACCCCCATTAACTGCTTTCCGTAAGTTCATTTCTGCTATTTTGGTTTGCCGGGACACTCGGTTCTAGGATTCGGAGTGTTTTGGGACACTTAGTCCCTAAATGAGAGCTTAAGAGTTAAAAAATGCCGTGTATTCGGAACAGTGTGAAGACGACCTCGGAATGGAAATCCGATGGTTCCTCTAGCTCCGTTAGGTGATTTCGGGGTTGGGAGCATGTTCGGAATGTTATTTGGAGGTTCGTAGCTCTTTTAGGCTTAAAAACCCGAAGTTTGAATTTTTTAAGTTTCCGGTCCGATAGTGAGTTTTTGATCCGAGGGTCGGATTTGAATTTTGGAAGTTTCTGTAGCTCCGTCATTTCATTTGGGAGGTGTGTCCAAAATTTCAGATCAATCGGACAAGGTTTGGATAGGTTTTCGATCGAAAGTGTGTTTGGTTAGAATTTGAAGTTCATATGCTTGAATCTTTGCTTAATTCGTGTTTACGGCATTGTTTTGGGTGATTTAAGGATTGGTACAAGTTCAAATAAGGTATTAGGTGGTATTGGTGAGGTCCCGGGGGTCTCGGGATGATTTCGGGCAGCTAAACTGGGAATTTTTGGACTTATGAAAATTTTTGGCCTGCTGCTTCTACTATTTTCGCTTCTACGGTTTTGGAGCCGCTTAAGCGGCCAGGAAGACGCAGAAGTGGAAGTGGCATTTTGGTCAGGAATCGAAAAAGCGGATCTGTGTTCCGCAGAAGCGGGATCGCTTCTGCGATATGAAGACCGCATAAGCGGTTTTGGCGCCATAGTAGGAGAACCGCAGAAGCGGTCCTTTTTCCGCGTAAGCGGAACCGCAGGTGCGGTTTTTAGTCCGTAAAAGTGGACCCAGGCATTTTTAAGTTCAACCGCAAAAGCGGTGATTCCCACCGCAAAAGCGGGACCGCAGAAGCGGCCCCTGGACCGCAGAAGCGGAAAATGGCGTGGACAGAATATTTAAGTTATGGAAATGGGACTTCGTTCCCATTTCTCATTTTCAACGATTTGGAGCTCGGTTTGGGCGATTTTTGGATATATTTTCTTGGATAACAACGGGGTAAGTGTTCTTAACTCGATTTTGGTTATATAACTCGAATCTATTACAAGTTTTGGTGTTTAATCTGAGAATTTTATTGAAAGGAGGTAGAAAACCTTCTTGGATAGAATCACTGATTGGAAAGTCGAAATGATATAGGGATTTTATAAATTTGGTATGGTTAGACTCGTGAGATTGCGAGGTTTTTGGAAATATAAATTTTACCCGGTTCCGAGATGTGGGGCCCGAGGGGTATTTTGGTCATTTTACATAAT